>JBAJNP010005723.1:0-27979 GCA_036877545.1 Yasuhikotakia modesta
TGAAGAGTTTGTGAAGAGTTTAATGAAGAGGTTTATTGAAGTTTATTGGATCGTTACTGTGTGAAATGGACAGTTTAACCTCTTAACCTGTTACACTGAGTTCAGATTAACTGGTTTATGTTAACGTGGTAATTCTGTACTGATAACATTCCCAGTTCACCTGCTGATGGTGTGATGTATGGACACATTATTACTGTATGAGGTAGATTGATTTTAATAGGTGATATGTTAACATGCAGTATTGTGGTATATATTAAACGTTCCTGTACAATGGCAATATAAATTATTATACACCTGTCTTAACATGAAAGGTTCTGTGTATTATAGACATTAAACATAGATTTAGTTTATTGAACAGTTGCTCATGTGTGGCAGGTGAGTTATAATACATCTAAAGGTGCTGATATGAAGTTCACAGCATGTCCTGTGATATTATTGCAGAGAATGACTGTTAATGCTTCAAGAAGTGTATCTGCAAACCAGGACGCACACTGGACAATTCTGAGCAGGTATTTAAATGAATGAACTCACTTCCTGTATGTTTATATGATGAATTAAGATGTTAACCTGTTTCTAACATTGTTGTTGTTTCAGAAATGCATTGCTGTGTGTATGGACCGTTACATGGAACACGGTGTCCCGCGCCTATAATTCCAGATTACAGAGAGGAAGGTCTCGTGTCTGATGCACAGATGATGTCAGTGTCACCTCCGCATCACTGAAGTTCTCAGGAGACTCAGCCTCCATAACAAGAGCAGAATCGACTCAAAACAACAGCTGAGGATAACAGAAGGTGCATGAATTAAAAAACAAATGTGGACGTTTGACATTTTTGTCACTGAGTGTTAAATGAGGCATTTGTCACACAAATTTAAATTCTGATAATGATAAATTGATTGTTGCGTTTGTGTTTCTAATGGTTTAAATTATGTGCGTAATAAGATAGAAGGGGGTGGGTTATTAATTTTAGCTCCACCCAATTTGTTTCCTGTTCATTAGCCTCAGAATGTTTTAAATGTTAAAAGGTTTGGCGCCTCCCTTTGTGTGATTGTTTATTCATCAGGCAGCCAATCAAAAAGTAGCGTGTCGTCCACCCACCTCCTGTCATTGGGTGGATCTGTCGACTCCCAGAGGGAAAAGCTGTTCTACAAATCTAGTTTTATTTTACAGAGAGGGAGAATTCAGAGCCGTCTTTGAGGCAAACTCTGCTTCTTAACTGTGTAGAACAAAATGCAATTGTCAAACATGGAGTGTCATTTTTCTCATGACAGTAGCAGGTCTGTTCAGATGTCTAAGGCTGATTTGCAAACCTTTGTGTACCAGCATGTCATGTTTCTTTCAGTTTTGTAAAGGCAGAACTAGACTAAGAGATCTCCAGACAGATCTTGTGTAACTGTGACTCGCTGTTTTAATGGAATGTCAATAAATACATCAAATCAGTCCATTTTTATTGAAGTTTGTTGTGACAAAAAAACAAAGACAGATGTAGCACCTTTTATAACATCTAGGCCCAAAACATATACAAGTGAAGCTTTTTGAAAACTTTTGGACCAGAATTTGTAGTGCAAGAAAGTATTATGTCTTCTCATGTTTCTCTTTCAGGTCGTCTGATGGGCACAAACGTTTGAGGGTAACAATACTGCCCCCTTGAGTAAAGAGAGTTTACTGCCACCACAGTAACTAAACATCCACCAAATTCATAAAACCAAAAGTTTTACAAATCCAAAAAATGTTTATTAAATATTTAGGTTTAAAATATGATTCTGCTTCATCTGCTAATGAGAGTGTGATGAAAATGATTATCAGAAATCTCAAAAAAATGACGATTCCTTGTGAGCCTGATTCGGTTTATTGTTCTGAACAATCACATTGAGGTTTTACTGTGCCTGTACTGATAATAAATAGCACAAATAAATATCTGACAGTACATGCTGATACGGGTGTCTGTGATTGGTTCACCTCTAGTGAGACTGTCACCAGTTCCAGAGAGTCTCTGTTTAGAAAGGGAGGTATGTGGAAATCCATTCTCTGACAGCTGTGACCCTCACGTAAACCCCCGGGTAGCCCATGCGGCCGCAGCCATGACCCCAGCTGGTCACCCCAGCCAGGAACCACCGGCCCTGGGGCTCCCGGCACACCAAGGGCCCCCCTGAGTCTCCCTGCAAGAGAGAGACAAGCCTTCGTTCAGCTCGGTTCTTATGGATGTGGTGACATTTAAAGAAGTTCATTGGAAACCCAAAGTCATGGTTGAATTACTTTAGATCAGGTTATATAATCAGCTTAAGAGACAGAGTGGATGTTTCAGGACTTTTAAAGCATTAAATATCAAGGTTAGCTGCAGCAGCATTAGGAACATTGTCAAGATTTCTCTAAAGAGGAAAATGTGTTTCACAAACGCTGCACAATATTTGATCTTTAACTTTTGTGTATTTGACCTCAATCAAAAGTGATATAGTAATAGTTATTGTGCATTCAAGCTTCACTTTTACTCAGTGTGTTCCCTGGAAATCAAACCCACAACCTTTGAACTTTTGAAACTCACCATACAGGTGTCCCTCGTCCCCTCCATGGACCCGGCGCACATCATGTTTTCTGTCAGTTCAGCACCGTAAGCGAGGCGGCAGTCTGACTGCTCGATGACATTCACCTGTGCCTTCTGCAGCAAATTGGTTAACATGCCTGTGAGAGGAACAAGGTGTAAGATATATGAACAAACCCCCCCGAGATCTTTCCAAATAAACTCACCGTCCTCTCTGACCGCCCCCCACCCAACGATGTGGCACTCAGTGGTTTTGATGAAGCTGTGAACAGGTGAAGGCAGACAGACGCTCTGGATGGTGTAGGACTGAGGAGCTGGGATGGAGATCTCCAACAAACCCACATCAAAGTCCATACTGGTGCTGTTGAACCGGGGGTGAGGGACGATCCTCTGCACTGGAATCACCAGAGCTCCGACTCCAGACCAAACGACGGAGCCCAGACTCACCGTCCACCCGGACGGATTCAGGTCACTGTAAATGAAAACAACAAAATATGTAACTGTTTCCTGTTCAGTTCTTTCCAGGTGTGAAAGCAAAGCATGCTGGGAAGTGGTGTGTTACCCTCTGAAGCAGTGAGCTGCGGTCAGGAGCCATTTACAGTGGATGAGTGTCGCCCCACAGCGGTGAGAGCGCTGGTACTGCAGACTGCCCACCCACGGCCACTCGCCCCTGCGTGCCGTGACACCCCCTATAATCCTCTCTTGTCCGACCGCTGGCCGTCGCCCACAGTCTACAGAATGAGATGGTGTTAAATACTCGTGCAAGTAAGTTCAATTCTAACCAGCTCAATACTGACTAGTTAGCCACATTTTATTAATCAGACTATTAATGAAGTATCACTTTTTGTAAATATGTTTTAGCCAAAACGTTGTTTACCGCAGTTTTTCTCATCAGCCTCACTGGAGCAGTCGGCGACTCCGTCACACTCCGGGTTAGTCTTACTGATACACACGCCTCCACCGCAGTTATAATTCCCAGTGCAGTTTGCAGACACAGGGTCATTACCAGTGATGTCAGAGGAGGGTTTGATGACTTTATTGAGGTGACCGGCTGTGGTTGTGACGCTGGGGGCCGTTGGGGCGTCAGGAGGCGCTTTAGAATTTGTGTAGCTCAGAATCCAGTTTCTCAGTTTGGTCACGCGAGAATAAACTCCAGGTTTGTTGATCTGAGCGCAGCCCACCCCCCAACTCACCACACCCGCTAGGAAAAAACGCCCGGGGGCCACCTCACACACCAGAGGACCCCCAGAGTCTCCCTGAGGGCCAAATTAAAAATTATACTTACAAATTATGAAACTCTATTATAATATTCACAAATCCAGTTTTTTATAACTCTGACCTGACAGGAGTCCACCTTCCCCTGGAGAAAACCAGCACACATCATGTTGTGTGTGATCGCTCCTCTGTAAACTGTTGATTTGTTGCAGACTTTTGAGTCAATGACCTTCACTATAGCTTTCTGTAGTGTATTTGGCATGTCACCTGTTCAGACATTAACAGCCATGAAAGATTCAAAGGATGGAATTAATGTACCAGACTTTTAATGCATAATTTTAAAACATCTGTCTGCAATATAACAACATTGTTTTGCTCATTTCAGGTGTGGCAGAAACAAACAGACTCACTGGTGTACTGAGTGAGCGCTCCCCACCCGGAGACGATACAGTTCTGTCCAGGGCTGAAAACATGAGAGGACGACGGAACGCAGACTGGCTGAACGTACGGACCGAACCTCAGGGGAGTTTCCAGCTCCAGTACGGACACATCGCTGTCGGTGGTCATGAGGTCGTAGTTTGGAGAGACGGTCAGTGACTTGATGTTTACCTCAATAGCCTCTCCTTCCTCCCCAGTGGCCAGGTTAGCTCCCACTAAAGCCGTCCAGTCTCTGGGGTTGTTCTCTGTTTCAAAACAGTGAGCGGCGCTGACCAGCCAGCGTTCGTTGACGACGGACGCGCCACAGGTGTGACGCCCGCGCAGACGGAGGCTGACCTGCCAGGGTAACTCTCCATGACGGGTGTTCTCGCCCCCCACCACACGGTTAGCCATGACTGGACGCGTTCCACAGGCTGCAAGAGAAACAGATCAGCTCTATAAACAACAAGAACAAAGTTTGTTTCCACTCTGTTGAGGTAAATTATTTTTTACATTTTAAAAGTAAAAAAAGTAACTGTCTGTTAGCATGATTCTTACAGCAGTACACTTCATCCGAACCGTCCACACAGTCTGAGATGAAGTCACATTCTGGGTTGGGTTTTATGATGCACTCGCCGCTGTCACACGTGAACGTGTTCTCAGGACATTTACCTGCAGAAACATCAACACACCTGAGCCACTGAAGATTCACCTCATTATCATCAACAGATGTAACACAGACTCCTGCTGTCTTACTAATGTCATTCCCAATCTCATAGAACGACTTTCCGCTCGCCCCTGAAAAACAGACAAAAACTGTCACTGCTCAAATCAGCCCAAAAATCAATCTATTCAAATCAGTCTGGTCAGGCTGGTTAGTTAACAGTTAATTTGTTAATGGGTTCGTTGTTTTATGTGTTTCATGTGTTTCTTAGCAGGGAATTAAATAAGAAATGTTGTTGTTATGATGCTGTTTTTTAACTTCATACCCAGGAGAATGATGCTCTCGATTTCTCCGTACTCTGGCACAACCATGGGCTTCCCGTTCAGCATGGCCTTCAGTCCAGAGCGGAGAAGTTCCTGAATGAAGTTCTCCGTGTAGCCCTGGGCCTGAGCGACCCGAAAGACCAGACGGAGAGTGGTCATCACATCTCCATTGATGTTCCTGAAGGGGAATCACAGGTTCTTACTCAACACTCTAATTCACACGCGACACCCATGATCTGCAGTTAAAACACCCACCCAAACGCAACGATCTGACAGTCGATGAAATGATGCGCTACTGAAGATCTCCTGAAGACACTTTTGATCTGTGAAGCAGTGAAGACAACATCGCTTCAATTATATAAAATGACCACAAAACAAAAATAAATACATTTAAATGTTAAAAGAATGTTAGCATATGGTTAGATGATAATTTCATGTTTGGTACATGAACTCAGAAGGTACCTTTGCTGTCAGAGTTGCAGTCAGAACTACAGAGAATCCAGACGTTGAGTCCTGTAGCTCTGGTTCATAACTGAGTCCCTGCAGTTCCACAGTCTCCATAAAATAATGCTCCTCTTGTACTAAAAAAGCTACAGAGAATGACAACAAATGAAATGTCTTGATGAATGCTGTTTTCTTTCCTGTGTTTTAAAGTTATTATTCTGTAGTGTCACAGTGATGAGCTGTAATTTGATACGTTTTTGCTGTTTTATCTGTATGCAGTAACAGAGATGGATCTCAGACATGAATTTGAGTTGAGATTGTACCGGTCATGAAGCCCATGGCCCCTCCGATGATGAGGAGGATGAGTACAGCTGCGAATGTGAGACATCTGCAGGAGGAACAGACGTCAGAGGAGCGAGAATCTCCCTCCGGCCATTTATTCAAATCTTTCTTCTCCATTTCTGTCTACACAAAAACCTGCAACCCAACCTGGACATCCAAACTCTACAACACAAGAACACACACAGGTATGAGACACACAGACAGATGATCGGGTGAAACCTCTCAGCCCATCTCAGCTCTTCTGTGATCACAAAAGGTTGGAGTCATTAACACTCAAGCGCATCTCCTGTGGCTGCTGTAACTGAACATCATATTCTGACACTGATCGTCACAATACAATCACACAATACAAGGAGTGTCTCTTACAGGCCAAAACAAACCAATTTAGAAATGTTATATTACAGAAATATGCCTTCTGTTCCAGCTGCTGTGAATGGAGTTACTTATTATTTCAGACTGCATAACAATTATCTGATTACATGCGTGCATGAAAACAAATAATAATGTACCTACAAAAAATGTATGTTTACATGAGAGAGTTTGTGAGATGCATTTCAGCTCAACAAGCCATAATTTGTCCAGCAGTTAAAATGCAATTACTTATGATGTAAATAAAAACATTAAAATATTCAAATGCCCAAGAAACACAGACTTTTAGAACTTAATGCAAAGTATTACAAGCAAAAACAAAGTTGCATCAAAATGCATCAAAAACTTGTACAAAAACTTGCATCAAGTTGCATCAAAATGTAATTTTTTGCATCGCATAAAAACTCCTCGAACAACTGGTTGTCTCGTCTACAACTGATGCTTACTTACCGCATTTGTTCAGTAAAACAGCTGATCCGTAAGCAGACGTCCGACGAACCACCGAACCTGCGACTTTATGAGCGCGTTACTGTACCGCGCTGTGGGCGGGGCCTCGCGCAGGTGACAGGTGTAATCTCGCCTCTGATTGGTCGCCGCGGCGGCGTCAGCATGAAACCGGACAAAATCCGCAAACATTTTATCCGCATTTACGCCACAAACATTAAAACGCTTTAAATCAACAAACACCGTCTTAAGACTTTTAAAGGATTAAAAGGCACAATGGGCTGTTGTTCTTGGGAGGGGTAAAATAACAATCCAACTACTACGTAAAACTAATCTTGCAGGTTGTGTTTTGTCTGATCATCTATTCCTTAAAGGTTTATGTTAAAACAAAAGCAGTACCATACAGTACCACTGGTCTGACCTGGAAACAGCATTACGGACTGGCACAACTTCAGACATGGGCTCCACTTACACAGTTAACAAACCCTGGGCCGCTATAACTGTGTCACCAGGTAACGTTTAATAACAGCTTTATTGAGTCTCTGTGTTAAACCATGAGCTCGTGCAGCAGGACACATCGGTGCTGGTAGCTGCGTTATTGACAAGCGGGTCTTTGTGACGCTCGGACGCATGAATGTCTCTGTATCTGATAGCCATCAGCTTTCTCTCGTTTCAAAGCTTTTAAACACTGAAACTTGTGAGCTGTCACTGTAACGACTGTAATGGGGCAGAATGATGTATGCGTTGCCTTTTTATTATAATCATCTCCGCCATTCAATAGTTATCATGAATAAATATTGTTTACGTTTTATATTGTAGTCGCCATTTTTCTGGTTACTTACAATAAACCAACCCAATAATGTATATTTTAATACAACTTCTTATAAACTGTAATAAAGTACCAAGTAATATATAAATTTTTGGCTTGTTGTGTCTCTGAACAGATAATAATGTATTTACATTAGCCTTCTATTTAACACAATCTCTTACATTTTAGGAATTAGACTTGTGTGTATAAATGAGGAGGGGATGCCAAGGTAAATAAAAATACATGTTGTCTCAAGGTGTGGGTGTATTAAAACTAAAACACAGTTTCCATTTAGACTAAAACTCTTGGAGAATTTGCTATTTGTGTGCTAACTGTTAACCTACAAAAGATTTAAAAATGTGTGAAACACCCTTTAATATTCAGATAATCTCTGTTTTTGCTTTTATTAAAAATGACTACATTTCAGATGTTAATTAATGTTGAAATTTACTTCAGTATTAAAACAAAACTGAGAAGCAGAAACACAGAATATTCCACAAAACCATCATCGACACACAAAAGGCATCAACACTTTAGTTTCATAAACTGCAGAAACAAAACAAACAGAAACGTTTATCCTGAGTCAAACACAACGTGTACATTTTATCAGCCATGATTTTAAACTGTTTTCTTTAGCAAACATCAACACAATGCAGGAGAATGAGGCTGTACAGTGTCTGCTGGTGCTAGTGTGTCTATTATCCGTCCTGTTGCTGAATGAAGGGGTTCGGTATGGCCTCCATACCGTCCTGCGGACATATCAGAACCACAGACGTCCCTCGACACACGACCAGTCCGAGCTGCCGCGTGTCTTCAGTCAGTTTATACTGATCATCTGGGTCTGTGTGAGCACAATCCCATCAGAAACTCAAATGATTTACTGAAAACATCTCTGATCAAAGTACCCAAGCCAACAAAATAACTCTCTTACCTCGCATGTATTCAATAGTTCCGTCCAACACCAGATTCAACAGCGGGTCGAAGCCTTTCAACACACCGCTTGCTGTAGAAGAAGGTTTGCATTGCACGTTTAATGCTGTACAGAATGACAAATCAAGACTCACTACACGCGTATAAACTCACCTTCACGTCCTCCTTGGAACTTCACTCTGATATGTTTATCGATATATTTCGACAAATCGAAAATACTCTCCTTCTTTTTCTTATCTTTATCCTGATAATCAAACCACAAATCATACATTACAGGTTATGGAGGCTATAAACAGACCGGTCCATTTGAATGATGCTGACCAGAAATTAGCAACAGATCTAAAGCACAACATTGTGTCGCCGCAATGTTTTCATTCCACGTGTATGTTTTAGATGAACACGTTTGTTTATAAACACCACATAGTCTTTTGAACGTTTATAAGTGAACGTGCAACTCACCGCCATGTTCAAATCTCCCCTACGCCCCGCCCCTCGCTGGTCACCTTTGACCCCTGCCTCTCCTCCAATCACAGTCCGCGCCGCTGAAGACGTACGGCAACGTTTTTAATTATTTCATTTTTTAACACGTATGCACGCGTTCCGACGCACGTTTAACGATAAATGTTGTTGGTAGAAGTTGTTAAAATATAAATATATTTATTTTAAGGAATAAGTGGTGAGGTTGCCGTGGTCGCCGTTTCCGGTGAGAAACGCGGGAGCGAAGCGCCAAAACAAACCAGCAAATGAATCAACGCGCGCACGAATAACTGCGAGTTTATCGCCATTAGCGCTGCTAGAAACACCCGGTGCGCAACATGTGTGAGTCGCTGTTTAACAACCGGCTACAGGTGCTGGTGAAGAGCAGAGACACGGATGAGAGGTGCGTGTTCATTCATGATGCTAATGATGCTAATTCATGATGCTAATTCATGATGTTAATGATGCTAATTCATGATGTTAATGATGCTAATTCATGATGTTAATTCAGTAACAACAGTGGATGATGTTAATTCATAATGTTAATGATGCTAATTCATGATGTTAATGATGCTAATTCATGATGTTAATGATGCTAATTCATGATGTTAATGATGCTAATTCATGATGCTAATGATGCTAATTCATGATGTTAATGATGTTAATTCATGATGTTAATGATGCTAATTCATGATGTTAATTCAGTAACAACAGTGGATGATGTTAATTCATGATGTTAATGATGCTAATTCACGTTTGCACACATGAAACACGTGTTTAATGTGATGATGTTTTGCAGGCGGTCAGTGATCCGTGTCAGCATTGAACTGCAAACAACATCCAGCCCTGTTCACAGACGGGTGCGAAAATACACGAATGCATTAAATATAATACAACATACAACAGTTCAAATTGTCTGTGTGTGCAAGAAAAATCTCTTGTCACCATAATAATTGTATGTTCATGTATAATGTTCTGATCTGACCTGGACAGGATTTGGTGGTGAGACTTACAGATGACTCTGATTTATATTTTCTATACAACCTCGTCATATCAGAAGAGGATTTTCAGAGGTACTGTGATCTGTGCTTCCTGTTATAAAGTCTTCAGTGAATTGATTTCATGTTTCTGGTGTTAAATCATCATTGTTTTGTTTCTCAACAGTCTAAAAGTTCAGCAGGGACTGCTGATAGATTTCACCTCATTCCCTCAGAAGTTCATAGATCTGCTTGATCAGTGCATCTCAGAGCAGGACAAGGAGAACCCAAGGTGAGAGAACCTCCCTCAGTCTGCCCTGTCTTTTAATCTAGAACCCTTGTGAGAACCGTATCTGTGTTCAGGTTCCTGTTGCAACTCACCTCGGCTTCATCAGGGTTTGATCACGGTCCCTCCAACCTTAACGTTGTGGAGACGAACGCTTTCAAACATCTCACACATCTGTCTCTGAAGCTCCTCCCTGGATCTGATACAGATGTGAAGAAATATCTGGCCACCTGTCTGTCTGCTGTGAAGGTAAAACCTGCTCGCTGCTGTGTGTTCAGTTCTGAACGTTGTGTTGGACATGATTTCATGTGTATGAGTTTGTTTTTACAGGAGGAATGGCAGCAGTTGGAACAGAAGTTGAGAAAGACTGAGGAGGATTTGACTAAACAACTCAATTATGCACAACAAGTGAGGAAGCTGCTCACATCTCAGTGTTTGTGTTTGTTCTCTTTATGTTGAGGATAAATGAGGTTTGATTGGCCTCATACAATATTTAACCCCAAAGACTGTCAAATGATTTTTATTGTCTTCAGACTCTGTCTGAGAAAAGTCGGGAGCTAGACAAACTCCGCTCTGAATGGACCTCGCAAACATCCTCGCTGTCCAGCCGCCACATGCAAGATCTTACAGCGGAGCGTGAGAAAGCTCTGGAGGTGACTCAACGTGTGACTAGATAACAAAGACATGCAAAGATTACTGACTAATCGTTAACCTGATTGTGTTCTTCTCTCCTCAGACACAAACCCGGCTGCAGCAACAGAAGGAACAGCTGAGACGAGAGCTGGAGTCTGCTCATCACAGCAGCTCCCAGCAGCTCCAGAACAAAGTTCTTGAGCTGGAAACCATCAACAGAGATCTCACGGATAAGAAATACAAGAGCGACTCCACTATCAGAGACCTGAAAGCCAAACTGGCCAGTCTGGAAGAGGTAAGATCTCAGCAGGAGAGCAGCAGGTTCCGTCACTGAGGAACTAGAGCATTGCTATAACATTGTTTCTTTGTTCAGGAATCTCAGCGGTCGAAGCAGCAGGTTCTGTCTTTGAGGAGAGAGAATGGTTCTCTAGACACAGAGTGTCATGAAAAAGAGCGTCTCATGAACCAGCTGCAGATGAGAGTGGCTGTTCTAGAGCAGGAGATCAAAGATAAAGATCAGCTCGTGTTGAGGACCAGAGAGGTTCTGGATGCCACACAGCAGCAGAAGGTTAGTCCCAGAACTGCTGAAGGGAACGTTTGGAGAACAAAGATTGATAACTTGTATTTTCTGCTGTAGAGCTCCGTCGAGGAGAACGTTGAAAGCAAACAGCTTCAGATCAGCAAACTGGAGGCCACAGTGAAGTCCCTGTCTGAGGAACTGATCAAGGTTTGCCAACCACTAACCATCAATGAGAAGCAACGTTCTTAGTGGGTCTGTGATTAATCAATATAAACCCGTCCGGCAGGCCAATGGCATCATCAAAAAACTCCAGGGGGATCTGAAGACTCTGGTGGGCAAGATCAGGATGAAGAACACAGTGACTGTGTCTCAGGAGAAGATCCTGCAGGAAACCACTGAGAAACTGCAGAGAGGACAACAAGATCTTCAGGAGACTCAACATCGACTCCGGCAGAAGGAAGAAGAGGTATCGTATCGTCTCACGTTCTGTCCCATTACAGACTGAGTTTGTGTTTGACTTGCCTCTGCTTCTCAGGCAGCCAAACTGAAGGAGCAGCTGGACTCTGCTGTTCAGAAACTGGACGAGAGCAGAGAGGTGCTGAAAACCAATGAGAACGGTGAGGGGCTTTGATTGCTTCATTTATTAAGATTCAAATGTTATTTTTATGTTTACTGACATCTTTTCCCCTCAGTGATAACGTGGCTGAACAAACAGCTGAATGAGAACCAGCTGTCTCGGAAGCAGGAAACTCTGGGACTGTTTGAGACACCCGCCGCGGCTCTGAGAACAGGAAGTGTCTCTCACAATATGGTAAATAATCACATGACCCTCCATCAATCCTTTTTGTGTGGTTTGAAATCCCACATTTGATTGGTCTATTTGATTGGTCATTGAAAAATGATGCCGTCGTTCTTTTCCTCTGTAGCTTGATAGCAAAGGTTTCTCTTCTGTGGGACAGAGTTTTCCCATCACCTCCACAATAAACTCCAAATATCCTCTTCCTCTGAGCTCAGGAACTCGCTCTGTCATGACTGTTCACAATCAGACATCTGGACTGAAGGCAGGCCTTAACTTTCCCTTTCTGATTCCAGTCTTGTTTGTTTGAAATCTGATTTTTAAGGAAATCAGATTTCATGTTTTTTTTTTATCAGATTCAGGAAAGCTAACCTGATCTGACTCTGATTCTGACTTCTACTGTGAACAAAAAACAAAACTTTTTCTGGCTTGGGCTACTGCAAATGTTACTTTGACAGCGTTAAAATCTTTGCCTGAAAAATTGTTCTTTTTTGTTTTTCATCAATGTCAGGTCCAGTTTAACCCCATGAGTGTTAAATCTTCAACAGAAGTGGGAAGTGTTTGTCCCAGCACTCAGAACTCCCAACCGTCCAATAAAGAGAAGTGAGTTGCTCTCTAATGTTATTTGTGAGTTCTGCTCTTGATCTGATCTTAATCTCTGATGTCATCAGTGGAGAATCTGTTGGTTTGGACTCCAAGTACTTTGAGAGAAGAGATGACAGCATACCACTCCGTGGCCTTTTACCCAGCATGCATCTGAACAGAGGTAGAACACAAATCAAACCTTCACTCTTACTGATCCTGTTTTCATATAAACAAATATCTGCTTTACTTGCAGAAGTTTCTAAGGCTCTGAACTCAGCCAGTGTAAAACCGACGCCATCATCTGTTTCCTCTGCGTACTTTCCTGGATGACCAAAGTTTTGTTTGAGATTTCATCACTACAGGTTTGCGTGGACCGACAAATTCTCCACACAGTCATTTAATGTCTCCTTGTGTTCAAAACTGTTTATTTATTATACCAGAATTATTTTAACCTATGTTGATCTGTTTACAAAGATTTCTTACTGTGAGACTTTTAGGCTGAAGATCTTTGAGTTTTTATGGGACTGAATGTTAGATTTTTTTAATGGTGCTAAGTGAGGTTTTACAACTAAACCTCTTTAAACTTGTGACATAAACCATTTTAGGATAAACCGAGTTGCAAAACATCCTAAAAGCTGCCAATTTGTATTTCCAAACTTTTATAATGTCATTAAATGAGAATTGTTTTAAGTCTTACTGTGGCTGGTAGGAATGGGTTGATTTTTTTGTTTGGTTGTTTTGTGTGTAAACTTGTACATAATTCTTGTCTAAGAAAATTGTGTGTACATTATATTTTTGTATTGATGGTGTTTGTCATGTTTTATTGTGGACTGGTTTGGCTTCATCATTTTTAAACATAAATTAATAAACTCTGTAATTCACAGTTTGACAAAAATGTTTCTCGTGCAATTATTATACTGTTTCAGTTTGAAACTAAAAGCCAAAAGACGTTACATGCTGAAGATGCTTAAAAAATAAAAATTGAACTGATTTGATATTTTGCTGTAGTGATGAGATCAATTTTACAAAAGTCAAAAATATTTTTTCTGTGACTTATCAAATGTTCATTAATTATTCATCACTCAAAAACTGAACAAAATTGAAAAAAAGTAAAAATTGAAATGTTATCAATTATTTTAAAAATCAACAATCAGGCTGTTGAAAAATGTTATCTTGGAGTGACAAACTGAACTTAACCCCAATTTCAGATTGTGTTTATAAACTCAAAGCTTCTACAGATAAACAGCCATTGTGTAAATATTTTAGTAATAGTTTACAGCTTTGTTGAGTGTGTGTTATGTAACTTTAGCTATGGAAATAAAACTAAGTAATAAACTCAGGTATGGGAAATCTTAATAGTAAACATTATAAGCAACAATCATTTTTCTATAATCATTTTACTATAAAAAATTATCTTTTGCTCCAATGTTAATAAAATGAATAAAAACAATTCAATCACACAAACATCAAAATATTGAACTTTTATTGAAATGCATGTTTGTTCAGTCAAAAACAATCCACCATGTTAAAATGTAATGAAACAGCACAAAAGAACCACGAAACAAAAATGTTCATCGTATTCTGAGACGAATATATTACAGAACTCATAAATATCCAAAGTACAGTATAAATGAATCTGTCTTAAATCAATGTCATCAAATTTGGTCAAATGTCTTAAAACAAGCTATTAATTCTGAACAAAATGTAGACAAAAAGGCCACTGGCAAAAATGGACCTTCATCTCTTGAATGTACGACGTAAACGTAAATATTTCACAAGAACTGAAAGGCCAAAAATGAATCAATCAAATGCAAAGCAACAATTTTCTCAGTTTTAGGACTCGTTGATTTAAATAAAACGGTTGAGGCTGATCACTGGTCAGATCTCTAATAATTCAGCTGTTTTGAAGTTTGTGACGGGCTCTTATTCGGTCCTGTAAGATTCTCCAACTTCTGTCAAAAACGCAACATAAGATGAGAAAGGCACGACTGATTCTACGTGATACAAATAAAACAGGCATCAGCTTTAATCCATGAGCAACAAACTGAATGAAACTAAGTTGTACCACAAGTTTGTGACGTCTGAAGCTCACGTATCATGTTAAGGCCGTTCACACTGAAGCAGAAAAACTCAAAATCTGTTCCATCAGTTACACCCTCAACAAACTCTTCACTGAGATCACTGAGCCCAGAGCGTCACCCACATCAAATCACTCAAATTATTTAACTCACGTTCTTTTGATGGTTTGTAATGACCTAGTGGCTGGAACTCTTACGGTTGTTATATTTGCTCGGTCTATTTTGTTGGTGTTGTCGCTCGGCCCTTCTGATCGGCAAACTCATCGTGTTCAAAAACATTTCTGACCAGATTAATGTCCCTGAGTGATTTATGGTCATGAAGAAAACAGAAAACAAAGTAAAGTAAAAAAAGGCCAAAACAAATATAAAGAATAAATACAAGCCATAGCGACAGTAACTCTAGGACAGAACTGTTATTAAATATTTGCTCTTCTATATACAAGTGTAAAAGTGGTGCTCTACTCGTGGTACAGACAGATGTCCAGCCAGATCTTTACAGATCTTCCATCCTGCAGGTAATTTCTACATAAAAACACCTTGATTCTGCAGGAATAAAGATCTCCAGACAAGACTGGATGCACGTCTAATATTTCTGACACAGCTTTAAGATTCAAAACACAACAACAGGTTCCATGCGTAGCTGATGCCCACACTCCAACAGCCAATCATACGTTACTGTCCTGTAGGAGGGGCTCTTTGGCCTCTCCGGGTGGGTGGGGGCTGTGCGGGTGCCCGTGGGGCGACGTGTGTTTCTTCCAGCTTCCCGCACGAGCGCCAACGTGAGGATGTTCAGGGATGAAGAGCGCCACCAGCAGGGCCAGCAGCACAGAACAGGCCCCAAACAGGAACGGGGGGCCCGGAATGATTGTACTCTGATGAGAGGAAACATAGAGTCACTGTCCTCATAAACAAACTAACAACACAAACCTATCAACACACAACATTATATGAATACGACCCCCACCTGTTGGTGATGATCATGATGATGTACGTCCGGTTCTTTCTCTGGAACCTGGTCCAACTCCACATGAAAGATGTAGAAGATGAAACCATACAGAGCTGGACCCAAACCGTTACACAGGCCGCGGATTCCGGTGATCATTCCCTGCCCCACACCTGCACAGACACCGGAGGACAGTTAACAGCCGAGTACGGTATTAAAACACAACTGTACGGAACCGGTCTGTAATCACCTTGCTGATCCGGATCAGCAGTGCGGGAGATGAGAGCGCTGACGGCGGGAAACGTGATGCTGGACATGGCAGCCACAGCTCCAGCTGCCCACATCATCCTGCAGAACAACACAGTCATGCTGTCAGTTTGTGTTCTGCTTCATTAATGATGTTCTGATTTACAGAGTCTTACCACGGCTCTGATCCGAACCCATACCACGCAAGCTGCAAAATCTGGAACCCCAGACCCAGTAAAATTGTGTTCTTGTTCCCAATGGATCGCATGAGTAAACTCAACACTACAGTCTGCAAAACAAAACACAGATTACATGTGAAAACAGTTACAGCTGTTTAATCTTCATCAGAGAAACACACTGACCTGAGCAACAATAGACAGCAACCCCAGCACAGCGATGAACGCTGCCACACTTTCAGGAGAAAACCCCATAATCTGATGAAGAAACAAAACTTCATTACCCGTGAAGAACACAGCAGAAGGGTCACAGGGACAGGAGTGTGTCTGACCTGCTGCAGGTACAGGAAGAAGCTGGAATACTGTCCCGCCTCAGGCAGGTAGGAGAGAAACACTGTGATACAGATGAGCAGCACTGTTGAGTCCTGCCCCACCTTCCTCAGAGACTGCAGAGAACACACACCAACTAATGTCACACGAAACGCTTCTATAGTGGATTAAAGTTCTTTACACTATAAAAATATAATAAACCTCTGGCTTATGGTTCATAAAATGGTTCTTTAATGGTATCACCGTGTAGATCAACCTCAACTTAGAAGAGCAACAAAACACACATGAACTAAATCAGTGTTTCCACTTTCTCAAACCCTTGACCAATAGCTACAGAATGTGTCAGTTCTCCTAACAGACAAGCGATTTCACAGAACAGCTGCTCACGGCGAACGGGTCGGCCTGTTCCCAGGAGATGGGAGCGCCCCAGGACGCCGGTCTCATCTTCTCCGGCAGAGATTCTGGAACAGCCACCAGGATGAAGCAGATGTCCAGCATGGCGATAGCGGAGGCCAGAACCACCACCAGACTGTCTCCATACACCTGACTCAGATACGCGCCGATCGCCGGGCTGATCACCAGACTCGCCGCAAACGTTGCCGAAACCTTAGAAAAACATGGGAAGTGGAACATTAGCATACAGACAGAAGGAGACACAGTAGCAAAGATCGGTCATACGTACCATGCCGTAAGCCATGCTGCGCTCATGTTCCTGCGTGATGTCGGCCACGTAAGCAAAAATAACTGAGAATGTGACGGCAAACACTCCAGATACAGAGATAACTGCAAAATACCACCTGAAACCAGCAACATTTAATCACAAACATGCACCTAAACAACATTAAACTGAGTTTAGCAAACATAACTCTGGGTTTATTACAAATCCAGGACATTATGTGATAACCCAAGATTAGTTTAACTTGGATTAAAAACTTGAGCCTAAATAGTGATAAATAAACCAGATTCTGAAGAGAAAAGACCTTGTACCATGGGCTGATCTTCATCAGAGGAATAGGAGCACAGGTGAAGAACACTGTGAGCAGAAGAAACGACTTCCTTCCCCAAACATCTGACAGGGCGCCGATCAGAGGAGCGCTTAAGAAGGACAGCAGACCCTGTGAAGAAACCTCAGGTGTCACAACTTCACCTTCCGCAGAAGAAACATGTAAAATAAAGAACCTGGAGACGTACCTTCACCCCCTGAATCAGGCCATTCATAAGAAACGTGTGTTTGGGAAACGTTTCATGAAGAGCCTGCAGACACACGGTCAGTTATAATCTCTAATTAATAATAAACTGAATAATGATCAAACTCAAGAGACGGTTCTGGGACACAAGAACAGACAACAGTAACTGAACTGAACGTACCCCCAGAGTGGGAGCTGTCAGAAGACCCCACGCGAAGAACTCCAGAAATATGACGATAACTGCATGATAAACACTGGGAGAGCCAAAGCCTGGAGGCTGCAGACACAGAACAGACACCACAATGTAAACATCAGGTGTGAGGAGACCTGAGACTAATGTAAAATAAACCATGACTACACGTTAAACTGGTCGTGCAGAACGTGTGAGACGTGAGCTGTCAACACGATATTTCAGTGTTTATGAAGCGAAATAACTTCTTACAGGTACTTCAATTATTAAACGGGTGGTTTTACGTGTAGCTGTTATTATTTCTTGATGAAAGCATGTGAGCATTAAACAATAAACAGAGCAGTGCTGTAGATACACCGATCTATAGTATAAGTATAATATAATATATAAGATCTATAGTATAAGTATAATATAATATATAAGATGTGTAGTGTAAGTATAATATAATATATAAGATCTGTAGTGTAAGTATAATATAATATATAAGATCTATAGTATAAGTATAATATAATATATAAGATCTATAGTATAAGTATAATATAATATATAAGATCTATAATATATGTATAATATAATATATAAGATCTGTAGTGTAAGTATAATATAATATATAAGATCTATAGTATAAGTATAGTATAATACATAAGATCTATAATATATGTATAATACATAAGATCTATAATATAAGCATGTACACGTATGTGTGTCTAGTGGCGCTATAGCGGAAATCGTGTTACTGACTTCGTTCACAATGACAGATCCAATGATAACATCCTGTAACGTTTCATAAACGTCTCTGCTGCGTTTATTCGTGTTTTATCAGATAAATGGACAGATACTCACCGCCCCTCCTTCCTTTATTATGATTTTCTTCGCCAGCAACAAACTGCGATTCACTCGCTTCTTCTTTTGGGTCATATTATCATCCTAGTTTTCGGCCCTAGGGTGAAATCCGGGTGATTTCAGAGGACGGGCATGTGTGTGGATGTGGAGCGGGTGTGATGGAGGGAGGACGGGGGAAACCAGGCGATTCTCGGGCTGTTTTTCCTCCATTCACGTCAGATGATGTTACACAGCCGCCATCTTCCCGAGAGAGACGCACGCCGTGCGCGCTGACGTCACAATCATTCGATCCGTGTGGCCACGCCCCCACACCCCGCGCGCACACGTGCTGGAAACACAAACACGAAACATGTTCCTCATAATGTTCCTTTATTTAACAACAGCATCTGTATCTTTATGCCACACTTTTAGTTTTACAGTTATTTAATATTTACATTGAGGATGATGATGTTCTTGTTTACAACATAATTGTTAAACTCTATAAATGGCAATAAATGCAAAACCACAAATGCCAAAGAAATATCATACTGACTTTATTTTGCACTGAAAACATGGATGGTTCTGCAGTACATGCACACAGCCTGAATCTGAATTCAGTCCCAATACAGGCGAGTTTCAGACATCAGATGTTAGAGATGTTGGACCGTCCGGTACAACACACTCATACATACAAGCTATACAAACACATACAATGGGCCACAGCACACAAAAACACACACAATGCAGTGTCACGTTGAAGCTTTAACACAATAAATAAACCATAAATATGAAACAAAACACAGTCAGATTTTGATTTTCAGGTGTGGAATTGTGACGCAAGCAATTTAGGTGAGTTACAGATACTGATACAGTTTTTATTCTCAGGAAAAACTGAAATTGTGATGATTAATTCCAGTACAAGTTTTATCATGAAGACAGGAATTTACAGACATGAGAGGCATTCAGTTCTGACAAATCTTGTGTCCATTTCTGAGCTGCTTAAACCACAGGATGCGTCATTGACACACACTTGCTACATTCAGAGATACGTATGTGCAAACTCAACGCTAAACTTCCTCCCAACACACAGTAACATTGTTATAAGAAGAGCTCAGTTGTTTTTCTTGTGCCGCTGGAGACTCAGACAACATTAGAGATGGAGAATCATGACAAATGTGACCACACATTAAATGGTGTTTTCTGTAACAGAAACAAACCCCAGATTGGAAACCATGTTACCAGAACAACCTCCAGACAGGAAACTATGGCAAAAGGGTTTCCTCAGCAACTCCCACACAAACACCTACAGCAACAGCTTAGAGACAAAAACAAGCTTTTCTATAGTTAGTCTACAATGTTTGTGTTTGTTTGATATAACATGTAAATTGTTATTGGTGAACACAGAGCGTGTATAAGGAGTAAAATGGCTCATGAACTGATTGCTGAAAGTTTGGCCAACTTACAAAACACAAAACCCTTGTTAGTGTTCATTCAGATGTAACTCCTCACGCAGACAATAGTGCTGTTTTCTCTCATCTTTTCAGTCTCTATCTCCTGTGGTCTCTTTTCTTTTTTAAAAAGTCTCAGTCGCTCCGTCTCTCAGTGGAGTTTGCTGAGGAAGTCCAGCAGCGCTCGGTGGAACTCGCGGGGTTTGTCCATGTAGCAGGCGTGCCGAGCTCCCGGCAGCTTCACCGCGGTGTGATTGGGCAGCTGGATCAGGTTCTTATGGGACTGGGCGCCCAAATTAGTGTCCAGCTCTCCATAAACAATCAGCGTGGGAGTCTGTCACACAGGAAGTAAAAGAGAAACAGAACTATAATTATTATAACACAACACCACTAAACAAACCTGAAATGTTCCAGTATCACACCTGGATGTCCCGGTACTCTTGTGGGGTGATGCCACGGGTGCCCACAGGGGCGATGGGCACAAAGCCGTGCAGCTGGGCGCTGTGTCTCTGCAGGAAGGGCAGGGCGTAATGGCCACTCATAGAGGGACTCAGTAACACGGGTGATCTGACGCCCAGAGACTCCAGGAATCGCTTCAGGAGGTCCACACGGCTCTGATCCGACTTCACAGACTCAGAGTCAGGAGTGTTTCCAAAACCTGCGAGAGACAAAGACCTTAGATCTTCTCATCTCTAAGCAGATCACATTGCATTCACTGTAAAGTAACTTACAGTGCATTTAAAATGTTTTTAACACTAATATGCAAATGAGGCCTCTGGGATTCAAACCCATGCCCCTGATGATGCTCAGATGATGACAGGGTCCAGTACCGGGCAGGTCGAGAGCGAGAGCCTGATAGCCGCTGGAGGCCAGCAGGCTGAGGGTCCCCAACTCCTCCCAGGTTTTAGAGGTGAACGCCTGACCGTGAAGCAGCACCATCTGTAACCTGGTGGAGAGAAGATGGAACTGAAGCTCTGCTGACCACTAACATCAGGGTAATAACATGTTGATTAAAACGGTATACAAGCCCTAATCCTAATCACACATTAACCCCAATCCTATAATCTGACTGGCTGATAGAAATACAGGCCTACAGACGTTCAGTCCGATCTCACCTGGGCAGGATCTGTCTCCCGGTGCTGTCCACCGGCAGAGCCTCTCTGAAGAACAGCGGCGGGTCTCCGGGCAGCTGTCCGGTCCTTACCGTGATGTTGACGCCGGGCTGGGGCTGCGGCGGCGGGGACGCAGCGATCAGCCCCGTCCGCTGCTGCACCTCCAGCGACGGCTCCATGCTGCCCTGCCGCATGGAGGGCAGCAGCAGATACAGCAGCACCGTGGCCAGCAGCACCAGCCCCAAAACCACCAGACGGTTGCGGAAGAAATTCATGATCTGCACGAAATACAGCCATTAAACAACCAGCCATTTATTACTGCAGACAGACTCCATGTTAAATATATCAGACATTTATCTACACAAAACATTCGTGCGTCTAAGACATACAGTAAGTATTTCATTGCTGATGAATGTAAAGAATGAACGTAAAGAATGAATGTAAAGAATGAACGTAAAGAATGAATGTAAAGAATGAATGTAAAGAATGAATGTAAAGAATGAATGTAAAGAATGGGGCTGAGATAAATGCGCAGATGCGCCGCAGTTTGTACGAACGCGTCACGCAACGCAACGCAACGCCACGCGTCGTGCCTTCAACACTCACCTAAAAACAAGCAGAAATAACGCAGATGTTGAATAACGGAGGTGAAGTTGGAGCATAACGCGTCTGAACGCGCCGCGCACAATAACACGTCCGTGCGGAAACAGACGCACCGCGTTTTAGTTCCGGGTGGTTTACGCGTCGCTCTACAAGTTCCGTCTTGTGCTCATTCCTGTGGTTACAAACACATGATCAGGCGTTTGTGTGTCTCATTATAAAACATGTTACTACACACGGCTCTATAAGTACTGTAGTATATAAGGGGAGACATACATCACAGTTACGCTGAAGATGTTGTGTGTGTATCTTATAATGATACATGCAGGACATGTGGGCTCTGTGTTCAGCACAGTCCTCTCCAGCGTGAGCCCAAGACTCCAGTATCACTCAGACATACCAGTAAATAAACGGAGGATCCAAACAGAGGCCCCACTGGGGGGTCCTGGGGGGATTAATGAGAAGAAAGCCAGCAGAGACTGGATGTCTGGTTTGAGTTACAACACAAGGCGTTCTCTGTTCTGCCAGCCTCATAATGTTCCATTTGGCACCGTACAGAACCCCCTCAGACGCTGTAGAACTAGGACAAAACCCAAAAAATGAAGGGCTGGAAGAAACTCACATACCAGCGAGTGAGGACAAGATCAAAACGCCGTTTGAAACCATGAATCTCAACACAGGCCGAGTTAAAACGTCTCTAGAGACACAGAGCTGAGATGCATACAGTGGGAAGTATGAGATCATCACGAGAAAACTGATGATCCGTCATCCCAGCATGAGCTCTGAACATTCACAGAATCTTGTGCTTCAACGGAAACAAAAGGAGAAGTGGTTTTTGTAAGCCACATTCTTCTAATCACTCTAAAATGATCCACACCTACTGAGTAAATACACACACACACTTCTGCCATTATTTAGATTGGAAGTTGAAATCACTCAAATCATTCATTTTTAAATCTTGTAAGATTTATTTTAAAAATATAAAACACACAAACACCATCTGAACGTCATGTTTATCTGAAAATAAGCAGAATTTGGCATTGAGCTGTATGAAATTAAATCTTTTGGGTTTACTGTCATTTCAACAAGGTTCCTCAATCACTTTAAAGGCACTACAACAAAAACACAGACAGAAATATAAACCAATAAAAAAACAGATTTATAGTCACATGGTTCAATTACATCATTTCCTGCCACATCTCACATGAAACAAGGATCATGTTTCTGAGGGGATAGTTTGACATCTAAATATTACAGTTAAACCAATGAAGCTGAGGACTGTATGACTAAACGCTCTGTACCCATTACACTAATGACCATTTGCTTTATTATATCCACATTATAGGACAGCAGCAAACATTTCTTTCCACTCAACACAGTTTTGATGAGGCAGCAGTTTTACAGTAACAGAGAAACATCTTTTAAAGAGCTGGTCATGTGACAGCAGAATAAGGTCACAGCTGGTCTCACGCAGGTTACAGTTAAAGGCCACAGAAAACACCATGTCTATACTTTCAGCACATGATATAAAACACACATACACAAAACACAGTCATTAATTTACACACAAACATCTGAACTCTGTCTGCCTGCAGTTCATCTTCCAACACAGGAGGGGCTGTCAAACACAACCACACAAAGCCATCGCCACGCTGCACAACAGAGCAATGAGCTGACGTGTGGTTTGGACTCAAATACTAACGAAAGATTGCTGTCCTCCGTTGATCTCACGCTGGTCTCCTCAAGAGAACGTCTGCATTTCCTGAACTCAACAATACCTCAGTGAAGAAAACCCAACAGCACCAGAGGTAACAGCAGAACCTGCAGCCAGGTGGTCCAAAACCCCACAGCTCTGTTTCTAAACTCGCTCAGGCTGCAGTCGTCCCCTGTGTGTCCGTTATAACACTGACACTGGAAATCTTCCTGTAACTGTTTCAGCTCCTCGCTGCTCATCTGGCCCGAGACTTTGAGAGAGTTCCCCAGACGCTCTATGCTGTGGGTGGCTGGGCTGAGGTGCAGGTACGTGTCCGTGTCCGGGTTTTTGCGCAGACAGCGTCCACGAAAACTGCAGAGGTTCCGGCTGCATTGCTCTGCAGCGGACGTCACGTTCAGCAGGTACCGACCCAGCGACCCGCGCAGGTATTCGTTTAGAGTATTACAGCTCGCCTGGACCACAGAAGGAACCAATCAAATATGACTTTATTAGACATTCAAACGTTTGTGTCACAGCAGAGTTTGAGTGATATGATGATATTGGCCGGGTTTTCACTGGCAGAATTATCTGATAGCTTGTCAATGATTCGTCTGTTTTGATTCGTTTTGATTTCTTGTAAACAGCCTTTTTAAAAACAAGAATTTAATACTCGGTAACTGACATTTTCTGGCAAATTCTGACAGAATCTGGCCTGTTATTTTATTTTTGCTTTGCCAATGGAAATAACAAAAGAAGCCAAATCAGAATTAAATTAGTGAACGCAGACAAGTGATCAACAACGAAACATTCCAGCAACGTTACAAAATATCACCACCCGTCCAACCAAAATAAAGGACCAGATGTACTGTTTTCTCAATATATATTATAAAATATCTTTATGATATCAGGCAGAAATCAGCCATTTAACATATAAACTACAGATGTACTAGGATTGTAATAAATGTGAAGAAACACAAATGGCACAAACTTACATAACTGCTGGCGTAGGTGGAATCGCCCCAAAGAATAACGCCAGCGACACCCAGCGCCACGCTCTCACCGATCGTAGAAACCAGATCCATCTGAAGACAGAGATATGAACATCATCTGAATGTATTAAACAAACATCATCATCTGATCCCTTCAGGGAGCCAACATGTGTTTTAAATGCAGCTCCCTGCTGAATATTAAAGCCAGTTCCTCATACAGTCTTTATTAAATGAAGAGACGTTGTGGTCTTACAAATAATAAATCATTAGATAAGGAATTTGTGTGTGTTTGTTTGTGAAGAGTGTCAGTAACTGAAGACTGAGATAACATGTCTGCTCTGTGACCACACAGAGTTTTCAGAACATCAGAACAAAACATCGTCCTACAGACAAAACAAACCTGTCCAAACACTTTAACAAAGCAAACAGTTTCTCAATAACAGACAGTACAAAATAACACCTCACACAGAAGGTTTGTGTGTCAGACGTCATATAAAAATGTTACTAAACACTTTTCCAGGTAAAAAAACTAAAATATACATTTAGGTCTGAGGATGTAGCTCTGATTCAATCTTAAGTAAACCTGTGAACAAACATCTGGTGACATGATGAAATAAAATAAATTCACAACTACACTGACAGTGTTGTTTAATGAAATCCTGAAAAACAGCCGTGTTGTAGTGATTTATTGTACAAGTTCACAGCGCAGCGTCATAAACAGCGTTTCATTAACCTGAAGCAAAATTAGTGTCAGTCTGAACTTTATTTCTTCTGATTTATTTTCTTCTGATAAACTCTCGCTCTGCCAGAAACAGGCAAAGGAATTAAAGCACTGAAAATAAATTCACTCGTCATTTAACTGTTTGTTGTAGCTGAAATGTGACATTTCTTGTGGCTGAGTTTCCTGTTGGCAGTGGACAACAGAAACTTCACACACATCTGAAGAACCTACAGCACAACATGGAGCCAAACACAAACATTTGCAGACACAATGTCAAATAACAAATAACACAACTTATTGAGACACAAACACAAAGAACAACTCGCAGCACTCACATATAACTCTCTACACAATAAATCCCAAGTCAAACGTTTATAATGTATATCACAATTATTTTAACGTATTGCACCAGATTTCCTCTCTTCTGCTTCTGAGTGAGTTTTAAGAGTTACAGTGGAAGTCATATTTCTGCCGTTTTGAACCTCTGGGCCTCACATGTGTTCTGCTGAAGACATCGTCTCTCACAGCACTAACAAAACTCCAGAACAATCTAGAACACAGAGTCTTTGTCTCCAGAAAGTTGAGACGACCCTGCATGGGTGCACATGGACTATATTTGGGACAAGAAATGATATATATTGTGCCGTTAAAATTCTCTGCAACTACGTCCCACTGGGTTCCTCCCTCAATGCCAGGAAAAACACACAGTGACACCCGGCTCCTGAAATATGAAGATCTCGCACACAGCTGAACTTCCTCTCAGTGCTCTCAGAAGCCAGCAGACCATCACACGGATCTATTCAGCTGCTCTGTGTGGGTCTCATCTGGGTTTAAAAGTGGATTTTCTTGTGTGGCAGCAGGAATCAAAATACTTTTTAAGCAGCTTACAGGTTTCTAAAAACATTTTGTTGCAGTGGTTAAACATCTGGGCTGGTGAGCAAAAGTTTACATCTTCTGCACAGTGTTAATTTATGAGCTGTAACCTTTGAACCCCAGCGTAATCTATCAACAAAAACCTCAGGTTAAATCTTACTAAATTCTTACAGATTCATTTTTAAAGCACTTCATTTAAATACACAAAAGCACAGAGGAGATCTGAGGAACATTTACAGCACACGTTTAAAGAATAAAGTGTGGACTGCTACAGCATGAAGATGATTCAATTATTATTGAGTAAACGCTCAGTTAAATGTTGTGTTACAATCTAATCAACCGTCTTTTTATCCTTCACACACCTGAACAAACACAAACACATCTCACCTCTGTCAGCAGCAGCAGTTCTGGAGGGGTACTGGAGGGAACCGCGCTTGCGTACGTGGGTCTCGTGTAGACAAACACCGGCCGGGCCGCACCGTCACCAACGGACGCCAGCCTCATCCCCTCCTTCACCCGGTTCCGTACGAACTGCTTCGCGGACGGTTTGTTCTTCAGCACTTTGCCCATGTATATAGACGGATAAAGAGCTGTGCTCTCCGTCCACAGCCACTTCAGCTGGTCGTTCCTTGTGACTTCCACATCTGGACAGCGTCCGGTGTAGTTCTCCAGGTTGCTTTGGTAATTGTGGTTGTAACAGTCAGGAAACAGGTAGAACCCCCACAGCTGCTGGGGTCGAAGGTTCTTGGCCTCTCTGAGGGTCTCCAACATGAATTTACGAGCAGACAGCTCAAACTCCTGCTGGGCCACCTTCGCTACTTGATCTTGAGGCCAGGACGGGTTCTTCCCCGAGACTAACCCACGAGAACGGTCCCGGTAAATTACTTTGGGGCCCCAGTTGCGTATCCAGAGGGGGCGCCACTCCTCCCAGTCAATCACAGCCAGACCCTTGATGTTGGGGTCCTTGATGTACTTCTTCACACCCTCTGGCATCTTCTCCAAATGCTGCATGAGACTGGCAACCTGAGGAAGCCCCCCGTTGATGGCGGTGCCGTCCGACTCGTAAAACGGGAACAGCCCCAGACGATCCTTGTAGAAGATGGTGAGATTTTGCTTTGTGAAGCCCTCGTTTGGAGAGGCCACGATCTGGAACTGGTCTAACTGGAAGTTGATGTCGTGTCGTGGCCTGCAGTCTTCAGTTGGGGCGTTCCAGGCCAACAGCAGAGGCTTGCCAGAGTACAGTGGCCATCTAGTGGTTTTCAATACCTGAGCTTGTAAACAGGTCCAGAGGTGGATCAAAAACAGGAAACGCAGCCAGTAAACGGGTCTAAGTCGAGCCCCTCGAGAGGAACGAGTGACGTTGCCCATCTCAGACCTGGAAACACAAAACAGCTCATAAATATATCAAGAAACACTGATGGTGTTTGTTAAACACTTAAGTTACCAACAGTACCAGACCAGTGTAAAACACTGACATAACACACAACTTACAATTCATATCGTGTAGTGACCTTATTGTACCTTATTTTAATGCATTGTGTATTCTTTTATATGTATTCTCTTTATCATCTATCGTTTCTTACACTTTTCTATCCTGACTTTAACAGAAATAAACAAAAGGAAAAATTCATTACAAACACTGATGACAATGAAGATCTTGAGATCTGATCGTACAAACCCAACAACAAATAAAGACAATCGAGTGACCGAATATTATAATCATATCACACACAAGTACAACGTGTGATATAACCTGTGATATATTATAACCTGTGATATATTATAACCTGTGATATATTATA
>JBAJNP010005724.1:0-27976 GCA_036877545.1 Yasuhikotakia modesta
CTGATCCAAAACAACTGTTATGTGTACAAATCTATAGCTGCTAGCAAGAAAGATTTTCTCTCATTGTGGGGACTTTTCTGTGTAGTTGCTTACTCAGCACTTGGTCATTGTTTTCTCATCCAACACAACACTGCTGTTGTGTATGTGATTTTCATTAAAGGCTATTGACCGATATTGATACTGGATTAAGTCTGTAAGCCTTCAGGACTGTGATTTATTGGTGCTTATTAAAGACCATTGAATAGTATTGAGTTGAGATTTAAAGCAGCCATGTAGTTGATTGATCCTGCTAGCTGCTCTTTATAGCAGTCTGGGAGTCATTAGTGCTGCAATAATAATTTGTATTTAATGAATGTCTGTCTGAATCAAGGCTTTTTCCTGTCGGTGAAGGATTTGTGAACACACTGTCTCTAATGTTTTTTATCTGTTTGTTTATTTGCTATGTAGTGTGTTCTGGGTGGCTGCTGCACCAAGTCAATCAAATTTTAATAATTGTAAGCAAAACAAACCTCTCCACAACCCTCTGTGACATTATTTATTTATGTTTGAAGAATAAATTCAAATCCCAGAGTTACTTACTCTAAAAATGAGTAATAGTGTCAGTAGTGATTTTTGAGGCACTGTGTGTATGCGTAAAAGTGATTACACTTAGTCATTACTTGTACATTTCTAGAGTGTGAGTCTAGAAAAAAAAGGGAATGATGAGAAAGGTGAGAATGGGTGACCCACACCCTTCCAGCAACCTCAGGCTGAGAGGGGCTGTACTCAGAGACTTAGTGCTGACAGAGCAAACTTATGGATTCAACCACTTTTTAATTCCCAGGTTGCAGCTATTCAGGGTCAAATCTACAACCTTTGTATTATAACCTCAGATCACCTATCGTAAGATGCATTAGAGGGTTTTTATTCATCTGTTCTTCTCCAAGACCTTGTGCATCTGCTGATTTATTGGGCTATTACAGAAGGATTGATTGGTATCCCACAAGATGTATGACATCACTCTTCTTGCATCATTGATGGACAGGGCCTCCCTATGGCCTGTTATGCTGTCCCTGGAAGAGGATGGCCAGGGTTTTTGGAGGTAGAGCAGGGCTGGGCACTTTGCTCTGGGTCAAGAGGCTATTGGCTATTGAAAGGTTTGTATTGAGTGAGCATTCTGGTACTGAGATCGATAGATCAATGCAGAGAGTTGTCTGAATTCCTGTAGAGTGGCCATCTTTGTAGCCCCACCCCTTCCTCACTGTTTTTTAGTGGTGGCCCAATTTCTCTGGGGTGACTGGCTGCTAATGTGCTAATGTGCCTCGCTTGACTTCCCTCCAAAGCCAACATTGCCCTCTACTCCTGACTGTTTCTCAAACATATGCTAGTGAGACAATGGAAAGGGTGTGTGTTGATGTCTGTGTGGGAGAGGCATGGAAAGAAATGGAGGAGTTGAGGAATCTTCAGCTTTAGTTAACCTGGAGGGCTCTTGGGTGGGAAAGACGGTGTCTTCAGTGTTAACCATTGTTAAATGCTGGGACACAATTGCACAAGTTGTGGAACAGAGGTAGGCCGTGGGAGGAGGTGTGAAGGTTCTCTGGTTGTGTGAGAGGCCAAAGGGCCCGTCATCTATAATGAATATCACATAAGGGCAACAGATTGCGGGGTGTCCCAAATCAGTGAGATTGTCACAGAGGAGAACAAAAGACAAGAACAGTCACAATGCAGAAAGCTTCACTCACAAGATGTGAAGTGCTATTCATGAATTTTATTCTTCCCCTTCAGAGACCATCATGCTGAAAAACATCACTCATGAATGTTAAGATGATGTTAAACAGACAATTGCCCAACAATATCTATCTATCTATCTATCTATCTATCTATCTATCTATCTATCTATCTATCTATCTATCTATCTATCTATCTATCTATCTATCTATCTATCTATCATTTGTCTTTGTACTGGAAATCTGTTCTAACCTGCTAAGTTTGCCTGTTCATTTGCTTGCACTAAAAATACCCAATTATTTTGTTATAGTTTATTCATTTGGTAGACACTTCTATCTAAAGCAACTTACAATTAATTCAAGGAACACTTTTTTTTATCAGTACTTGCGTTCCCTGGAATCAAACCCACAACCTTGGCTCTGCTAACGCAACGCTTTACCAGCTGAGTTACAGGAATTTTGTTTAGGAACTTTAATTTAGAAGATAAGGCACTTTCTCAATCTAAACTTCCAGTCAAGGCCCTCCTGCCTCCCTGATGCTGTTTTTAGCACAGCAATTTGCAACAATTTAGGTGCAGTGCAGATTATTGCCCCGTCTTTGATCCTCCTTGCTGAAATGCAAACACAGGCATGGGTGCAAACACACACATTCACAGAGATTTCCCCTTCTAAACAGTTGAGTCTCTGCCAGTCAAACAATTGTTTCTTCCCACTGTGTTCACAGACTGAGGAAGCAATAGTGTTCTGGCAACACAACAGCTGTTTTCTTTGGCTCAGCTGCGTTGGAACTGCATTACAACGAAGGAAACCCTGAAACTTAATCAAATGAAGGGGTCAGTTGGAAAGTTTTTCAAAATCAAATTTGAAAGAAAAAGCAGGCAAAGCATCAGAACACAACTTGAAACAGGATGATGTCATTATAATGTCCCTTTCAGTTGTAAAAATGCTTGTGCCCAGAGCCAGTGCAAGATATGTATGAGGTTAAAAGTTTGTGGTTGTAACTAAAGATAGATATGTTATTTTATACATTATTATTTTACAATAATTTAATTCACAATCCTGGCTGGGTATATACAATTTTACAAAACACACCATCAACGTATTCAAATATCAACAACAGCTGGAAAGTTTGGAAACCTTATATAATAAAAAACAATCTGTTAAGATATTGAAATGTTACCCACTCTAAAAATGTTTCAAGTCAGATGCTTTTTAATATGACTGAATCAACTGAACAACTTTTAAGGGTCAGATCAGATAGAAATAACTGTAACTGCATGTCTCCTCTATCTACAGTGTTTATCTAAGATAATGTTTAGCTGACACAGAGCTGAACATTTTTAAAACCTTTTATTTCAGTCTGAGGCCAGAATTGTTTGCCAGTATGTGTGAAGTGTTGATGTATGGGAGTCCAGCTCTTTGAAGTGGGCATCTCTTTCTGAAGGTTGTGTTGGGCCATGTGGGTTGTCCCGGCTCAACGCTGCTCTTTGTGAAGGCCTGTTAATCTTGGTTTTGAGCACATTGCAGGCTGGGATGTGCTGCCTCTTTGTGAACAGCTGCTACATTCCAACAGGTCGCTGTTGAAAGGTTGTTTCACTGGTGGAATGGAGGCTATTTGTCCAGTCAGCTGTGAAAAAAGCAGATGAGCTTGAACAGAGAAAGATATAAAGAAAGTACCTCTCCCTAGCCAATGAAGCAGTTCGTATGTATGTATGTATATGTACATGTACATACCTCCACATATATGTATATATATATACATGTACTTAGCTTGCATCTGTTGTATCTGTACATATGTAAGGTTAGGTCTGCATTGCCTATGTTATATTTTAGCATCAAATCAGAGCTATTAATTAATTTTGTGGTTTTGTGGTTTTTCCGCTGGCAGTTTGATTCGAGGATTGATTTGAGGATGTCTGCAAGGCATTTTTTAAATCATGTAAATATGATCGAGCAATAATGGCATCAAATCAATGATGTCATCATGCTTTGGCTGCTCTGTGGCTTTCCAGGAATGTGGAGGAGGTGACCAGAAGGAGAGAGATCACTATCATCCATGTTCTCACCAGGACCTTATTTAACCCAATCTCTCTCGTTTTCTCTCTGTCTCTTTCTCTCAGTCTGTCTATTATATTTTATTTTATTTTTACTGCCTTTTCTTTTACCTACTTTTTCTTTTACCTTCTTTTACTTACTCTTTTACTTGGAACGCCCTTACTTGGGTGTTACTTGGGTGTCTCACCCAAAATGAGAAGACAATAGAGAAGATCTGCTCTTATACAGATGATCTGGCATTCCATTAAAGCTTCAGATAAAATGTTCTTGTTTTTAAATCTTGCTTATTTGAACTGATGCGGCATGTTTGTTTTATACAACTTAAATCAATGGTGTTTTGGCATCATCTGTGATATTGTATCTCACAAACACAATCACAAACAAGATTTTAAAACTTTGGCTAAGGATTTGACTCAACTCAGATTTCGCCTGTCTCTGCCCAAAAATCCTTTATGCGGCCTTCAAAGAATTGTAATTTAGCATGGCTGTATGTAACTATGTTGCTTTCATGGTGTTTTATAGCCATTTTATAGCTGTAGGTATGTATTAGTGCTTAATTTGTGCATGTAAGTCTGTATGTGTACGCAGGTGGGTGGGCAGGAGTCTGCCAGGGATTGCAAAGCTATCACAGGCTCATGGAGTTGAGTGGGTGGGATAAACAAATGCCAGGCTGGACCTGGATAATACAGGTTTTTGGACTCACTCCCCACTGTACTATTTTGTCTCAGTGTGCAAACACAGTGCATTCACAGTGCATTCAACACAGACACAAAAGTGCAAAAAAGCATGTAAGCATGCTTCCTACAACACCAATGCATCAAGTGAGCAAATTCAGAGTCCTGTGGTCAGGTGAAGTGTTAGAAGTGTAGTGGTGTTGAAAAGAGGGCGGTATTGAGATGTAAATACATGCAGACTTGCAGGCTACTGATTTAAAACACAGATGAATTAAGTATGCCTTGAGACAAAGGTACAAGAAAAGAAATAAGAAAAAAACTAAATTAGAACTTTCCCTTTCTGAAACCTATAAAATCAAATACACTTTAAATATTTGTTGAATGTAAAAGACCCTAAGTGTAGAACCTGATACCCTATAATATTAATATATAGCTAACAATACTAACAATATAGTGTACAGATACATCACATAAAGGGTGTGAAACATGTTGTAGGTGGTTTTAGGGCATTATTATTAATTGTTATTCGTTTGCAAGGTGGTTACAGGTGCAAGGCAGAAGTTTGCAAATTTCAGAATCTGAGACAGAACAAATAAGGTACAGTAGTAAAATGAGAAATTAAGTATTTAGTCATACATAAAGACACACACAGCAAGAGTGAAGTAACTAACACAAATATAATACTCAGTTTCCGCTTTTACTATTTTAAATGGTGGAAAGGAGAAGCGCTTATAACAGATACCCGCATTCAAATCCTGTTTCAAACCATGTTTAAAAAACATCAAATAACATATACAAACAGACAAGATCTAACTGGTGTGTTGAGTTGCATCCTGGTTCATTTTCCCTGTTTAACACAGGCAGAATAACCTGAGGGGTCTGTGATTGGCTACAGTATTGGGCACTGGTAATCACTGCATTCGAACACAAAATTGAATTGTGTATCTAATAGTTCAAACAGAGAGCATGCGATGAACTTTTCCTAATCTCTCCTTTTTTTCCATGCTGAAACATGCAAATTTCACTACAGTGGAATAGCATTTGAAACCAGGAGGAACGGTCAACCAACCGTCTGAGCGCTTTGTTTATTTTGAAGTCTTTGCATTTCTCACTGGCAGATAGTGGTTATGAAATCTTTTTCGCTCTGTTGCTGTTGTTGTGAAATACTGCACCTCTCTCTCTCCATCTCATCTATCCTCTCTCTCTCCCTCTCTCTCTCACCCCAGTTTTGCTGCCAAGCTGCAGTTTGCAACAAGTACAAGCCGTACCCAGGACTGAGCTGACAGTCAGCTTTCTCCCAGGGCTGAGTCTCCTAAGAATGCAGTAAAAAATCCCACACCCTTTCCGATTAATGAGCACCTATCAATCACAGGGCCATGTGACCCGCCCACTCACATTCATTGCTGCTGGTCAATAGCTGGTGCTTTGAATCCCGCTGGACAAAACCTCCATGCCTAGATCGCTTGTTGGGTTGCTTATATATTCATGAGAAGCATGGAAGTGTGAAAAAAGAGCATCGCTGAATTTAATTCTTTGAATCCACAGCAAACATTCACATATTCAAAAGGCACAAATGCCAAAATGGGAATTTTCAAAGGAGTGGTGTTACAATACAGATTTACATACAGATGCTGCATAGAGCATTTTTACAGGGTCACGGCATCAACATCTGTTATAGTGATAAACAAATTTCTATATGTCTGATTATATCTGCAGAAGGATCTGTTTGTTTGAGTTTTCTACTGCAACGATAATTTTATTCATACAGGCATGTGGCAACACACTAAAAAACATATTTACCATACATATTTATCTTTACCTGTTATATAACAAGATGTATGCATCACTGATAAAAGAAAAACTTTGCTTATTTATAGCTATAACATTAAAGCATTCAGTGTAATGGCCTCTTATTTAAAAAGTAAAATACAACGTTTGACTCCTTAATTAAAAAGCAGTTTATGTATTGTGTAAGGCCATGAAAGATTGTTAAACAAATAAACCTATTCACCCCAGAATCTGCTTTCACACAGAGAAATTTCGGCTTGGTCTTGGCCCTCATGTCCTCTGCCATCCATCTCACATACATTTCAAAGCGATGTCAATCCACCCCTGAACAGCACTTATTTGCATATGCACACAGCGGGTGAGGGATGGGTCAGGATTGGCTTGTGCATCTTTTGAAATCCAACCAATAGGAAACAACAACAGACACCAGGAGCGCTATTTGCCCCCTAAACCCTTAATTCACACATTCCTCCGTGGCCCCTCTTGCAATTCCTCCTGCAATTCCTGTACATCTACAGTAGTTGTTCACATTCAGTCTAATAACATTAATTATGTAGCTGTAATTGTTTTTTTGTTTAAAATTATTTTAAACAGAACACTTTCCAGTTAGGGAAAAGTGCAAAATGACATTTAATTTAAAAAGACAGTAAGTGTGATTTTAAAAACATAGCGAAAAATTATGGGAATTAATATATTAAAGTATACATTGCCTTATAATGTACATCCTCAGAGTCTATGTTTTTGCTGCCAGTTTAGACTTAATCAAAGGATTTGGGGAGGGGCAAAACAGGCCAGATGCTAATATATCAAAAGGACAGATCTCAGGCCTGTTTTGTGTAAAATGGTCAACAGGATCAAAGGAACTTGACCTGTCATTACATATTTAGGGACACATCTTTGCTCTGTTTCTCATCTGAATAAAAATGCATCAGGTAATGTTGAGCCTGCTTAGTCAACCTATTCACTCAAGGGTTAATATCCTGGGAATTCATGATAGCAGCCTTTGATAGATACACCAGTAAGCAGTGAAAGGTTGGAGAATGGGTTAAGACAGGTTATCATAGGATTGCATTTTTGTATGTTATATCACAAGGAATTTAATTACATATTAAATTTTTATCTTTTGACAGCTCAAACACATTTTTTACTTTCTTAATTTTCTCTTTACAGCATCATTTGTCAGTTAACGGCTTAGTTCAGTTTTTATACCAAGTCGTTCTGTCAAGGAACCTGATAAAAACAAAACAGTCACCATGGCAACTGGAATCAATCTAGAATCAAGACTTCTGCTGATAATGTAAATTCTGCTCCTCAGTTCTAAACACTGAAAGATAGTTACAAAATACAGAAGGTTTTATATCTTATTATAAAACCAGCAGATATTAAGCGATGTTTATCTGTGAATTAGAAGAATACTTTCTGTTTTCTCCACTGGATACCAGAGCACAGCTTTAAGAACAGCCTTCTTAATTAGCACCTCCAGTGTATGATAACAGCATGCTAATGTACAAGAACCCCTGCCTCTCATTCACACATACATGAAAACACACACAAACGCTTCTTCAAGTCACCTTCGCCAGAGTCACACACACACCAGCTTCATCACATGCAGTCAACTTGAAATTAGGCCCCATACGACCAGTTCACAGATTTGCAGTGTGTTCATGCATGTACCTGTAAGTGCTTCGACTTCACACTCTTCAAATATTCATTCCTCTAGAGAGTGTTCCAAATATTTAGGTCACATGCTTAATTTTCTTGCTACCTGGGCAGCTCTGTAGGGTAAAAAAGTAGGCTTTTAAGAATACCTGAGGCAGGATTAATCAATACTGTTGTATTGTGAAAACAAACCTATTGAAGCCTGGTGTCAATGACCTATCAAACATCATGRCAATACTGCAAGAAATGTGGGTCAAAGTAAAGCAAAGTTAGAAAAAGAGCATAAAGCCAACAGGAGAGAGAATCATCTCTCCAGGGAGATTTCTCAATGGCTTTGGGAAGTGCCTTTGTTCTGCATATGGTCAGGGTCTTAAATTATGATGAGAGAATAAGACAAGACAATAAGACAAGAGAGAATAGACACTGAGATTGAGAGACACTAATAATTATGTTCTTCCTAATCCACAGATTTGCCATATGCTTGCAAGCATAAAGACAGCACTTTCAGTCAGGCTGAGCAGTGCCAGCGATTCATTAAACTGTCTGGCACTAATTATCATCTTATGACACCAAATGTATGCTGAGAATTGCTTACTTTATAATTTACATTAATAATACAACAATGTACAATGTGGTCAATTTGGTCAACACAAACAAGAGCATTGGGTGTGCTGCTGTGTATGAGACATAAACAGTGCAAATCAAGTTGGCAAAGGTTTCACTTCGCATGTCAGAAATAACATGCACATTACTGCACATATGCACAGGATAACATGCTAAACATTCAGCTATCTTTAGGATTAAATTTTCTCCACAGTACACCACATCACTCTTAACACATCTAAGCATTGCTATAATATTGTTAAATATTACATTTTTGCAGGTAACAATAACCCATGAAATAAATTTTTTTTTTCATTGAATAAGTCAAAAGATACAGTTCAGGGGAGAAATATAACAAAACCTTGACGTTGTTGCCAAAGAAACTTATCTAAAAAGTTCGCAAGCATTTCTAAACCTGCAACAGTAAAGACTGCGTTGAAACCTGAAATGCACCGCTAAAGCAGACTGTCACTTTAAACGAGGGGCGTGGCTAACTGAGTAGTACCCGCCTTATATGCAAATCAACCCACTATTTGGTTGATAATATAGTGCGGTACTCGTTTCAGGTGTCCATAGTGAGCGCAAGCTGCGGCTGGAGAGCGGATCATACAGGCGCTATAAAGGGCGCAGAGTGAAGTTCACATAAAGACACCGAGCGCAAATCAGCAAACATCTTCAAAATAAACAGCTGGATAAAACAAAAACCACACTTGGAAAAACGACAGGATTATTCGGCACATAGCCGTTGACGCTTTGTTAACTTGTTGACATGAAAGCTGTTGTAAATACTAAAGTGGAGGACTGGTTTTAGTTGCTGGAGATTACCGGTGAACCGCAAGCATTTTTGCGCGTTTCAAATGGCACGCAGCATACTTCCTCTTAGCACTTCATTACGGTAAGTATTTGCTAGTTAATATGGTTTATCTTAATCGGTTTAGGAGAAAAGGCATTTTGCAGACGGATAAACGAACTCTGGGGGACTAGTGTATATGGTGGTGTGTACATCCACTAACATGATGCGTTACACCGTAGTGTTATGTAATAGAGTTGCGAAACTTAAAGTTTTGTAGCATAAAAGTGGAACTGCACACAGACGCAGTATTATAGCGTTGCGTTATATGTAGGCATTTATTTTACTGGTCTAATAAAATAAATATTAAAATATCAGATCTAACGCAATGCTTGTTAATTGTTGCAACGTAATCCCAAGCCATCTTTCCCATCGGTTTGGTCAATAGTTCAACGATTTCAAGAAAGCGTTTGCCTGTAATTTAGAAGCTCAGTAAACTAATTGCACTATTTATTTTGAATTATTATTCATTCATTTATTTTCTATCATATTTTGAGAACAACAGGATCTGTTATTAAAATAGTGAAAATGCTTTTTCTCCAGATCTTGAGCTTTGAGATTACGCTCTGAAGAAGATACAAATGCCAGGAATCAGTTCAAACGCATCGCGAAATAAGAAGTGGGAGATGGAGGAATTCGACCAATATCAACACTACTTCTACGACGATCACAACTTGGATGAGGACTTTTTTAAATCGACCGCACCGAGTGAGGACATTTGGAAGAAATTCGAGCTGGTGCCAACCCCGCCCATGTCTCCTGTTCGGATACTGGAAGGTACCGGCCCGTCTCCATGGGAAAGACTGGAGTGGGTGTCCCAGTTCCTGGGGCAGGACGACGAACAGGAGGGACAGTGCAAACTCAACGCAGAGGAGACTTTCGAGAACTTAAGCTCCATCATTATTCAAGATTGTATGTGGAGCAGTTTCTCCGCCAGTCAACAGCTGGAGAAAGTTGTTAGCGAGCGTCTGTCTTGCTCGGCACAGTCGAAACTCGCCAGCAAAGCGCAGTGCGTCCCTGTGGACGCGCCAGGTCTCAACAGCTTGGCGACAGATTGTGTGGATCCAGCAGCTGTCCTTACCTTCCCTCTTAGCAGCAGCTGCAAGAAACAGGTGTCGTCCGGGTCAGAATCCCGCACCGACTCGTCTGGTAAGATTAAGACCCTTGACTTTCAACATGAACAACAGGGCACTAAAACTGAATGACTCCTAGAGTTTGATTCACTCCTCCCTCTTTTGAACCAGAATGATATTAATCTTTCCTCATCATGTTGTGAAATTGTCTTATTTTTACACCAAATATCTTTATTCAGTTAACCAAAAATCATAATACTTTGGATCTGAGGTTGACATGTTATGTTGATTCCTACTTGATATAAGTGGAATGTAATAGTGTGGACTTGTTGCAGTGCTTAAATTTCACATTCCCCAAGATAACAAAAGAAGAAATTGTTTTACTTGCTGCTTAGTGCCTGATCAACAGCAGAAACCAATGATAATGGTGCTCAAATTCTTAAGTATTCAAGACCATTAAATTTTTAAGTAGAAAAAATGTCAATATCAAAAACTGCTATGGTATTACAGCTTAACATTTTAAACATTTAATTTTAGGCCTGACAAAAGATGTTCCATGAAGCTTTAATGCTTAAAGGTGTATTTCTTGTTGTTGGTCAGAGTATGTGTTCGAAAAAGGCCTATTTATAAGAACAGATGTTTCTCTTGTGGAAAAACAACAGGGGTGACCCAGGGTTCAGATTTGTTGAGATAAGCCTCATACAATACATGCATTGCTCTTGCTGAGAGTAGGGAACAAATAGATAAGTGACACCTTTATAAGATCCTATTCTGAATAAGGTTTGAATAACTGGCTTTGATTTCAAATTGGAAACGTATTACAGTTTGGTGAAAGCCTTTAAAGAAGGATGCTATGTAATAAATGTCCTGTCCAGACAAATGCAATACCAGACAAATGTAAACTATGTGACACATGCAGAACTGATGTGTTTCATATCCTTCTGTTGTTCTTGTAGATGATGAAGAGATTGACGTAGTAACAGTGGAACACAAACACAACAAGTCACGCTTGGTAAATGCCCGTAAACCAGTCACCATCACAGTTCGTGCAGACCCCTACGACCCCTGCATGAAGCGTTTCCACATCTCCATCCACCAGCAGCAACACAACTATGCCGCCCGTTCACCTGACAGTTACCCTGATGAGGAGCCCCCTCGCAAAAAGATCCGGCAGGAAATCTTGCAACCAAGACTGGGTTCCACACCCCAAACCCTTGAAAGCAAAAGCCAGTCACCCTCCCCTTCAGTTCCCGGCCCATGTCAGTCTGCCTCTCCCACCCACTCTTCCTGCAACCCCAAGTACCAACCGTCCAGCCCTCAGAGTTCAGACTGTGAAGACACAGAAAAACGCAAAACGCACAATTTCCTGGAGAGAAAGAGGCGCAATGACTTGCGTTCACGCTTTCTGGCCCTCCGTGATGAGATCCCAGGCCTGATTGACTGTCCAAAGACACCCAAAGTTGTGATCTTGACCAAGGCTACAGAATACCTGCGTACGCTGCACACCAGTGACAAACAGAAGGCCCTGGAGAAGAAACGGTTGAAAAACAGGCAACAGCAGTTACTACGGAGACTTGCTGAACTGAAACGTGCATAAAATATCACAGTCAAACCCCTACCGCCAGTTCAGCCATATTTTCAATAGGAACTGCGTAAAGTCCAAAATTGTGCGTTTTGTCCAAATATGGGGATATTTAATGGAATGGACTGTATATATTATGAGTTTAGTTCTTCTGTTTATGTTCTTTGCACATTTGCCTTTGTAGCTGGGAGAATTGTACTTTAAGAATCAGATACGTGTGGAAGCTGTGGTACTGGTGTTCTCAAGTGGATCCCACTGAGCTTCAAACATTTTTCCAAAGATGTTCCAAACATTTTTCTTTTGAGATTTAAAGACCTAAACATTAAGTAATTAAATGTATGTTCTTTTAAATTTACAAAAGCTGAATACAAAAGTTTTTGGGTGGGGTTATATAATTTCATTTACTTAGCATGCTAATTTGGCATTATTTGAATTGTAACAATTTATATGCATGTGTAATGGGTCTCAAACCATTAAGGTTTTGGGATTTTTGCGGCAGAATATTGAATTTCTCTGGTTAAATATAATTAAGGGTGTTTTGATCGATCTATTTACTCTATTAATTGTGCTTTGTTACTTAAATTAAACTTAAACTTGAAAGGAGAGCTGTGTGCCCCCATTGCCACTTGATGACTGTGTAAGTAGGAAGGCAGGAAGTTGCATCACTGTTTTGTTACATTGTGTTCCATGCTCATTTTTTCCTTAAGTGAACGTATGTTATTTTTCAGAACATTCAGGACAGTGTCCAGCACAGCCTTACAGTGTATATAAACTGTGGCATATTCTTTGGACGTGTATATAAAAGTAGTGATGTACAGATCATTGTATAAAAAATACATACTTTGTGTTTAAATGAAAATCAGCACTGTTAATAGACTTTAATTTGTATTTTTCTGTCATTTGTCCTAAAACTTAGTTGGCCCACCTGCCTTTCCTAAGAGTATTTCAAAGTTTCTATTTTTGTTAAAAAAAGTTTTTAAAAAATTCAAAAATTTAAATAAACAACACTATCAACATTTCGTTTTTCAACACTAGCCACTTTATGCTGTTATCAGTGCCTAGTCCTTTATTTTCTGCCTTTTCTTTGGCTTAATTCTCTCTCTTGTGGCGAAAACAAAAGTTGCTAAAAGAGTTTTGTACTAATTATATTTTCTTACAGAATTCATTGTATTATTGTTTGATTTATATTTAAATGTTAAGTTATACTGGTGGCATATGTCTCCCTCCATTACTGTCACAAATTGATGCATCCTGTTATTTGCCCAAAATGGCAATTATATCAAAGAATGCAATTACAGCACTGATAGAGGTAACTTCTTGTTTTATGTTTCTTTTGTATGAGTAAGGTTAAAATACAGTCTGAATTGACCCTAGTGTGCATATGCCACCAGTAACTTTAATGTTTGTTATTTTGTTACTTGGTCACTTGTCATCAGGTGTCATACTGGGAGAAGAATGGCAACAGCATTGTCTAAGCACTTTGTGTTCTGTACCTCATATGCCTATATACATTAACTCAAAATTGGATAAATAAATTCAGTTCAAATCAGTCTGCTTGTTTTTTTTTTTACCGTAACACAGCAAATTCAAATAAAATGCTTTTAAAAAATAAACTGAAAAAGTAAAATGGGCTGTTTTATAAGGCTTCTGCTCAATTTATCTATCTTCATCAACACCTATGGAAGTGTGCTAACACGATTTGATAGTTTCATTAGGAAGAGACGCATTTGGTTGACACGTCCTATAGGCCTTCCTTACCATGGCAACGATCGTCTCTCTTCAACTTGGCGCAGAACGCTCTGTTGCCATGGAGACGAAGGAGAGCTATTCATACCCCTGTCTTCCCGTAATGCACGAGTCAACCTGCTGAAGTAAATAGTGTTGTGAACGCTTGAAATTAAACGATTAAAAGCACTCGATTGCCTGCTCACATTATAAATCTGAATATCTAAATACCTAAAAACAGCTCTACCATTAAGCTGTATGATACATATAAGACACACCACGATGTTACTACTATACTGTTACTGGAGCTAACTGGTACTGGATAAGTTAATGAACCACTGAACGTTTTCTGTTTTGCTTGTTGCTCGTTTGAAGTATAGTACCATAGCCATTCATTGCACATCCCATAAAGCACACATCACTTTTAAATACTTTTGATTCCATTGTATAAACTTTTGTCCTGTCTCTAAATAAAACGCCTTGCTTTCCGTCCTCTTTATACATGACTTGAAATTATGTTTCCATGACAACAATTTTACAGTTGCTTAGTTACAGCTCCCTCCTCTAAGGCCAAGTCAACGCGCATGCTCAGATATGTCTAGAGCGCTGAGAGGTTTGCTGTCATGGCGGCCGCCACTTCGAGTATGCAGCGTGTGCTTAGGAAAGGCATTACCCCATCTTTGGTGGTGATTTTAGGTGCCACTGGAACGGGCAAGTCTAAACTGGCTATCGAGATTGGGAAAAGGTTTCAGGGGGAAATCATAAGCGCCGATTCGATGCAGGTGAGGTGACCGATCTGTTGCAGTAATGCTGTCAGTAAAGGGGAGCACGTGAAATGACTTTGCTTCTTATAAATAACAGATCATTTTCACTTAGACGAGTGGCAGAATAATCTGAAAATTCGTGCTTTGTCTTAACACAACTTGTTCAAATCTTTGACCTGTTTGTGAAATGAAATGCAGTGTTAATGTCGCATTACATACATCAAAAAATCGGACTAAAATACTTTCAACGTCCCATTAAGCGTTAAGGTTTTTAATATCGCATCGTATACGTTAGGGATGTGTGTTATATTTCTATTTTATATGATATATCTCTGATTTATTTTCGTGCTCTGTAATGGTCGCCATATTTGACAAAACCTTCCACGCGATCTGAGTTATACGTTTTTGATAAAGCCAAGAAGAAAGTCCTGCCCACTGGTTTCTAGCATGTTATTCGTGCCTGGCTGTCTGTGTTTCCTGGTGGGTTTCATTAAATGAACTTAAGTTGACCGTCTCCTCTTCGCTTGTGAGTCTGTTTGTTCAGGTGTTGCATACCTGAAACAACATTAAAATCTTTAGCATCTGAAACTGATCATACATTTTTACTACTTTACTAATATTTAAGATTCTTTGATCCTGTTTAAAAAGCTATTAGAATGACCCCCTCGGGTTTCATGACTATTGTTATTTCATTATATGCATGGGGATAAAATTAACCTTGGCTCTGTTTGGAATAAACACACTGCTTCTGTTTCTGCACTATATAGTTTGCATACTGTGTAAATGTTGTGCTTGTACAGTGTACCTGGATGACCTACTTCATTGAAATTAAATTAGAAGTACGTTGTAGGTTTTAATTTAAGCAATTGGACATACTTGTATAGCATGAGGGACAGTCACAGTATTGAACTAGTGTAGCGCCACAGTTATAGTTGCTGTAGCTTTACTTGGTTACAATTAAACTGGCATGACACCACTTGCTTGCTGTAGCACAAATGCTTTCACAGTCACAAGTGTGTGTTGGTAATAGAATAGATGAAAGGGCCTGGGCCTGGTTGGAGCCCTTTGTGCTCTAAGGGCACTTAGAAAAAAGCCTGGGAACTCAGGGGGAGGGGCTTAGTGAAGGTTTGATACCTCATTTGCATATAGGGGTGTTTCATATTCTCTATAGAAAGGACCTTTACTGCTCCCGAATTTGGGTCAATTTAATCGTACATTAAAAGCTTCTTTATGATATGGAAATTGGCTTATTTTCAAGGACGATGTGGGTGTAGTTAACCTATTTCATGGTTTGAATGTGTAAAAGGACAGAGTGGGTCATAATTGCTTTAAATACTTAAATGTGTAAAATGTAAAAAGAAGTCCCCTTCCACAGTTATTTAACTTGCATTTGAAATTCTACCAGCAGTTGTCTCTGTTTAACACATCTAAATGCATAGGAAAGCATCACTTCTACTAGTTTGAACTCCTAACCTTAACTACCCTGATGTTGAGTTGAGTGTGTATGCGCTTTTCTTAGATTTGTTTTTTAATGTTTTTATGTAAACTTCTTGTGATACAGTATCTTAAATAGACCTATTTATACTTATTTATGCACTTAGACTTTTCTCATGTCTTATACATTATGACAAAAGATAGGAAGCCAGACAAAGTTTGTAACAGATGAGCATCTTAAATACGAGTTTTGCACTTCACACCCTCAAACAGAGAACGCTTGAGTTGCTTCCAGTCACAGGATTATGCGGACCACCCTTGGTCGCTTTTTCTTGTATCGCGCCAGCTGAAGAATGTGGAGAAGACATTAGCAAAACTCCCTCAGGAAGTGAAAAGATTGAATGTGATAATTGAATTAATGACAGTCAGATAGATAAAAAGATAGTGTGTCTCTGAAATGACTCACTCGATCTGATTCATCATTCAATACAAATTGTAAATTTGCATGTAAGCATAAGTGAATTCAGTCACAGCTGTAGATATTACTGCACTTTATCATGTAGCAGCCATGACGCATCACAAATGACAAAATGTGTCTTATTTGACTGCAACACATTATCAGAAGATGTTAATTTTTTTTGCATTTGCAAGCACAGATATTCCTGGCTACACTAAATAATTGGATCTTTGCTAAGAAAGTTTGTGGGTTTTGAAGCAAGTGAGCTGTGATAAATGTACGTTTTATTTGTCTGTGGAATGTATTGATAAGTATTGCATTTTTGTGGGTGGCTTGTTTTTGTGGGGTGAGTGTGATTTATGCTGGAGGATTGTTGAGTTCTGATGGCTGATGCAGGCAAGCCATTGGCAAGGCGCTATTAACATGCTGAATTGGTGCCTGCATGGCCATTGTGCTCAGTAGCTTTCATTGAACATCTCTGGTATTCAGCAGCCGTGCCGCTTACAGAGAACACTATTTACATTTTGAATGGCAGTACTGTACAGAGGGTTAGAATAGTTCTAAGCAGAGAGAGTGACCGATTGTGAATGCAGTCAGGTTATGTTTGAATGTTTGAATAATGGTTTGTTAAAGCCAATACATAGATTCTTGCCATTGCAACAAGCAGTGACACAAAAGGTCAGGGTTTAATGGACCTTGAGTTGACAAATCGCTCATGGGAACTCAGGCTGGGGTCATTAAGGTTGTAACCACTATAAGAAAAAGAGAAAAGCCAGAGGGATTTTAAGCTTAGAGAACCCCACCTTTCACACAGTGTCCTCAAAATCCCAACCACCTTTTTAATTCGGCGTTCAGCAATGAAGGTCCAGGAGACCTTAACCAAATGGATATTGATGCCCTTTTGTGCATGTTTCGGTTTACTGATGTGGAACCAATTCTTACTAGTCTTTGCTGGTGTCAACTTTTGATCAATGTAAAAGCAATCCAGAAGGTTTAAGGGTATCATGGTAACATGGATTACAGAGTAACAAGACACCCCGGAAGAGTCTGTACACACACACACTGTTGCGTTTGAGTTACAATGAAGTGCTAAATAAATGTAGCCCAGTTATTCTGAATGTCAACGATGAACATGGGGCACTCAGAAGGTCACCATGCAGCAGTGACCTTATTTGAAAATAAAGAGTCTTCTGATCCTGTAAAGAAGTGTACCTAGCTTTCAGCAGCCTTTTCCATCTCTGGCATTATACTGGCAGCATCTTTGAGGCCTTGTAGCTCCAATGTTCAAGGAGAATGACGCATTAGAAATGATGTTGTGAGTTATTTTAGGTTTTGTTATAGTCTGTCGGTGGTTTTGTGATGACAGTGGTATACAGTGGTGGTGATTGGTTGCCTGTGTTGTTTGGTTACCAATGTACTTCAAAATGTCAAACTCTGTCAAAGAATCTCGAAACAGACAGAGCAAGTTCATGGTACTCATTGGCATAAGTAAAGGCTCGCTCAGAAATCAGTTTGACTCAGTATTTGCGTCCATTCAAGCACAATTTATGACATACCTTGAATTGTAGGTGCTCTCCTGTTTTAGGAAAAAATAGTAATTTAAATAGAATCATTTGTCAGTCTGATGTAAATACCTCGCTGGATGCAGGCCTTTAAAGCATTTGTCTGATATCTGTTCATTATCTCAGCACTCTTTCTTAAGGCATTGCACCTGTTTGAGCACTTGTTCATACTAACCTCTCCATGTGTGGTGGATTAATGACCTGACCTTAAAGTGGATCAGACCTTAAAGCAGACAGAACCTGCTGTCTGAAAACTGCATGCAGAATGCTGGGAACCTGCATGAGCCGTCGCATGTAAACCTAGCCAATAATTATTGTGGTTTGCTATCTGCTTTGCCCCTTAATGCAGTTTATGATTATAATTGTAACAGTTTCAGATTTTTTTAAAGAAACAGTGTTTTGATGAACAATTTCCATATGTTATACTGAGCATAGGTTGTCAGGGTCTATTTAACAGGTGTCCTATGTATTCCAATTCTAAAGCTGTTTGATTTGGAAAACCTCAGTGGGTGTTACCCTTGCATAATGTATTACATTTTGGTTTGTATCTCTCACAAAGACTTCTTTGACAGCTGCCTGTGATAGCTATGAGCTTTGTGTGTGATTTATTCCTTTAAACATCTGTCAAATTATAACTTCAGGACATACAGTGGATGGATGAGGACGATGGGCACAAGGAGTGGTTTATGTTGCACTCTATGCATTAAAGGGCCGAGTCAGTTTGTCTGCGTTTGCTCAGGCGCTAAATGATTTTGGAAAGAACCATTTCCCCCCTGTGCCAAACACCCCAGCAGCTAAATTCAATTTGAATTGAATGAATGAAAATCCAATTGTGTCAGTCTGTCTGACAGTCTAGGACTGGCGGCAGAGCGCACGCCCACTGTGACGTCTGTATTCATCTCCACTTATGAATGTCCTCGCCAGAGCCTGAGATCTGCCCGATATCCAGTTAAACTCCTGAGCTGGTCTCCTGACGCAGTCTGAAGCGAGAAATAGATGCCATGCGTCTAGTTTGTTCTCTGTTGCTCATCTCTTCTGGCGCCCGTTCTCCATTTTACGTCCCCTTTTTTTGCGTTACCTAGAAAAGACTGAAAGGAGGTGTGGAAATGGGTTAAGATGTGGGCGGGGTGTTGAGTGCCGCGCCGGGCGATTTAGAAAGCTTCCATGATGATGACAGCATGATAGCGCTAAACCGGAGGGAAAAACCGATGTCGTGAATGATTTATCAAGTTAGATTTACCAAGTCTCTTCTGGAGGAAAGGAGGAAGGATGGAAAGACACAAAATTGTGGCAGTATGAGTAACTGTTCAGGGGCGTTGAGTGTGTAGAAGGTAGAGATTTTGCAAAAGTTTAATTTCCACTTTGTTCTTTGAACTGTTACATAGACACTCTTGGTCTTGTTTATTTGCAACAAACCTGAAGATGATTGTGAATGACAACATGGCATAAATTTAGGAGGGACCAAAATGTAAGGACTTGAAGGTATGCTAGTTTGACTTGGGCCATTTAACAACCATCTGGCAACACCTTGGGCAACCACCATAGCAACACTTTTTAGGGGTTATAGCTACATTATGGTTAGTCATATTTAGTTCAAGTTTACTTTAAGATTATTTAAAGTTTCATAACCTAAACAATGTCTTAACATCGGTTTTGCTTTTGCTCATGATGTCACTCTATAGGCTCAGTACTCAGACGGCCCCTCCCTCTGTATGAATAGCTGGGAGCAGCTGTCTGGTACAGGGCCTGAGGTACTGTGTGGATCAACACTAAACCCATTGTCTGGGTACCCGTCTGTGTGTCGCAGGGTGGGTCACTGGATTCACATCCCCTCTTTTAATTCACCCCCTTTTCTCTTACATCCCCCTCTTTCATTTTCTCCATTTCATATACGCACGCTTGTTCACACACTCCCACACAAAGAGAAATTGTCCCCACCCCATCTGCTCTGTGGTCGATGAGCATACAGGCTTGCAGTCACTGTCGTATCTGTTCTCCTGTTCTGTTCCTGAAGGTCTTGCTTGCATTCTTGTGTCCTGCTTCATATGTTAAACTAACATTATTAATGCTTTTGTTGTGCATGACTTATACAGTTGGAAAATCTGATATTGTAGATGTGAACTATGGAGTCCTAAAGTTGTTCCATTTCTTTTTTTAGTCTCTTTCAGCTCCGCCCCTCTGTGGACCAGTTGTCCTCATTAATACAGAGCTTCAGTTAGACACAGGCTCTGTAGAACGTGTTCACACACACTTGCGGACAGCTGCATGAGCTTACATGCCTGTCGAGCGTGAAGAAGAGACCCAACAACAGGATTTCAGAAGTCCAGTGACAACCAGACAAACAGAGGCTGATCAGAAAACAATGATTAAGCCACTAGAAATTGGAAATTATTAGAAAAGTAACATTGACCATTGTCACAACAAGCATGTCAGTGTTACATTAACTGTCAGCTAATAATGCTAGCTTGCCAAATCATAATTTTTGTTGAAGTTGAAAATAAAAACTACTGTACTTTCGTTTCTTTACAGTCTCGTTTTCTGATTTTTTTTACCTACTCTAAGGTCTGTGAGTAGTCTGAGGTGCTGAGGAGTAGTTGATGTAGAGACAGGAGGAGTGAGTGATTTGAGATCTTACATAGGAATGCTGGAGAACAGAAGGGCAGAGCTGCTGTTAGAAGCCTGGAGTTTAGGGGTTGTGTGTCAGTGTGAGGCTGGTACAGAGCCTAATGAAAGGGCTAATGAAACAAAACCCACTAATGCCCGCAGCACTTAAGAAACGTGGCCACATTCACAGGACCTTTTGTATGTCTGTGCCACACACAGTCACCCTCTTTCTCTTTTTTTTTTTTTTATTCAGTTTTTAGCTTTATGCTGGAGGGCCGCTCATGGGGCTCTATACAACTGCATTGAAGAGCACAGGGAGACCTGCACACCTATATGGCAGATTGTTTATGTCTGTGATACTAGCTTGGTGTGAAGATACTAGCTTGGTGTGTTAATTGGTTCCATTTTAGTTTCTTGTATTACTTTTTTCCAGAGAGAGTACTTTAATTGTATTGCTTTATCAAACCATATGGTATTTATTTGATATGATATGAATTTGTTTGTAGATGAAATTGCCTTTTGGATTTCAGAATCATGAGTGACAATACTAACAACTAACTAACTAATCGATTAACCATTCAAAGATTCTCTACATCGCCCAGTCAGCTCTGCCCTGAAGTGCCCTCAATGCAGAGTTCAGCTCTGGGGCTTCCGGCATGCAGATCACTCCAGCCACATGCATTCTGTATTGATCCCTGATCATGTAACTGGAGCTGGAACATATGAGATGAGTGTCTGTAAAGCCTCAGTGCTCTGTGGCTGGTGCTGTGTGGTTTGGGCGGATGTGAGTCTGATGATGGAATAATGGCGCTTCTGAAAAGCTTTTGGTTCAGAAACCCCTGCAAGAGATTTTTTTGAGGGGTCACCTGTTTTTGGCCTGCAAATCGTAGTTTACTTGTACTTTTTTGTAGTTCGTGTTTTTGTAGTAGTTTTGTAGTCATTTAGAACAGTTTTGGTTAGTGGTGGTTTGTTTGCTTAGGATGTACCCTACAAAAAAGGGTTGTGGTGAAATTGTATATGGAAATATGTGTGGAATTTTATATAAAACCATTAGCTAAATGGTTAATTGTCAATGTGCTGCTACGGCCTTTTGTGGTAGTTGCACCACACAACAGGATTAGAGTGAGTACAGGTGTTGTATTTTGTTTCCACAATGATCAATGTTTTTGTGACAGTCAAAACTGTATCTCTTTAAACATGCTTAGTGACCAAGGTCTGCGTTTTACACTCTCCCCCTTTACCCCACTGAGGGTTTGCAGACAGGGATGTCCTGTGGAGAACATTGGGGGAGAGAGCTTAATAATTCATCAGTTTCTTTCTAACTTGCTGAAATAGACACGCAAGGGCAGAGGACTTACGGTTAGCTGCCATGAATTTTGCTGTAGCTGGGTGCGTATGCCCTTGAAGATGAAAGTTTCTAAACCACAGTTTTAGACATTAATTGATGGGTTCAATTCCCAGTGAAGTTTTTGAATAAAAGCATCTGCCAAATGCTTAAATTGTGGATTTGGAATCAGAGCAACAATGGTTGCTATACCTTCACAAACCAAATGGGAAAGTGGATGATTTTTGCCAGAAGTTATATTAGATATATAGGACAGAATGAGGAAGTGCCGGTGTCTCACTGGACCGTCCTGAGCAGAGCTATTAAATGGGTCTCTTGAAGGATTCATGTGCTGTTCATGTCACTTGAAGAATCTCCTCACCATGGTTAACCTGATTTCACAGGATTTTAGCTCTATGTGGCTTGTAATCTGCTTCATTGTCACATCTTTAAATCTTGATCTCTGTTTGTTCTCCTACTGCAGATATACAAGGGGCTGGATATCATCACCAATAAGGTCACAGAGGAGGAACAAGCGCAGTGTCCCCATCACATGATCAGCTTTGTGGATCCGTTGGTCAGTGGATACACAGTGGTGGACTTCAGAAACAAAGCTCTCTCCCTCATATCCTTTCTGTTACGTCAGAACTGCGCTTCAATTCCGGACCCGTTGTCATCAAATTTAATTATTCAGGCCCTTTTATGTTGTCTTCTTAAAGATTTCCCTTTGTGTCATTTATGAGTCAGCAACTCTGTGTTAAAGCCACTTTCTCATTCAGTTTCTTGAATGGAACACTTGTCCACAAAACATGTGTTGTAAGTGTAGCTTTATCCCATACAGGAGCTGACTAGTTGTAGATTAGATAGTTGTCTCATTTAATATTGAAACTTAAGGAACCTTTGTAAACATTTTCTAAGTAAATTTAAAAGCTAAACTTTTTTTAGTTTAACATTACTCTTAAACATTTAACAGACAGATGTTGCTTTATTTACATTTGTAAACTGAGTGTATTCATTAATTCCACCGATTGGTAACTGGAATACAGATTGAATTCTTGTCTAGACATCTATATGAATGAAAACATGCAGCCAGCATGATAAACCCACCTCAGAGAAGCTGCGACTCCAGGTTCCTCCATTATAAAGCACCACCACTAAAAATACTCAGTACTCAATCTTACTCTGTTGACCTTGTTAACCCGACCCATCTCTGCTTCCCATAGTTCACAGTGCCGGTGAATCAATCAAGATTATTTGACAGCACCTCTAAATATATGCGCTTCATTGTAGTATTTTTGCTTTGTATAGATGAAGTTAATGGGCCATTACTCTGCCTTTTAAGATCTCAATCTTCCTAATGAACATTCTGAGTAATTGTTCTTGTGAAATATCATCGGCTCTCAGACGTCAGTGACACATTTTTTTTTTGAGTGTGCTTTGAATGAACTGTGGGATTTTTAGGTGGGCACTTGGTACTCCCTTAAAATTCTTATTCTGTAAATGTAAGGGTATAACTGGAATTGCTTGTATTAGAGGGAGATACAGTCAATGTCCTCGATTTCCCCACCCGCCTGCTGCAGGTGTTAGCGAGAGATGAAGCTATTAATAGGTGTGTGTGTGTGTGTGTGTGTGATGGAGAGAGAGAAAGGTGTGGCAGAGCTCTCGTTGTGTCTGCAGCACCACTCCTCCAGACATGAGTGCACTCAGTCACCTCAGACGCTTAAGCACATAAGAGATGCTGAGCGATGCGTTCAGGCTAGTCTTGCTAGTGCTGATATCTGCTGTAACGGGCACTTTGATATAGAGCTGTGCAATCAATCAGAAATATAGCATATACATTACAGCTGTCCTGAGTAATTGTGAATTATATATTTACAACATTCTGTTTGCTTTGTCTTCTGTTGTGTAAAATATTCTATTTCAAGGTAATTGCGGACAAACATATATAGCAACAATTTAATGTGCTATTATTGTGTATCATTCAGTGTTAACATGCGTGTCATGCGGGGTGGAGATGCACAACTGCTCGTTCTCTGTCTTTATCTGTATCTGTCTCAGAATCTCATCCACACCCCTTTCCTCATGTTCCCCTTCCCTGTCTCTGCCTGTGTCTGCCACTCCCTGTTTCTCTCTCCTTCACTCATTGGTTTCTCCATCTCCAGAGAGAACAGAGTGATGTGGGAGGTTGTTCTGTGTGTGGATGAAAATCATAAAACCAGTAAAGCAGTTTAGGGGGAAATGTGCTTAACTGTCATAATGTTACAATGCAAAATGTGTATAAAAGCAATAGAAGTCTATGGAATGTCCTAGTTTAGATAGATAAGATGTGTGTGTGTTTGCTCGCTCATCCTGAGCGAGGCCAGTTCTGATACACCTTGTATTGCAGTGATTATGTCACTTCTCCAGGGAAGCAGCATCTAATAGTGGTTATTAGGATCTTTACATCCCAGCAGAGCCAGCTGGCCTCTCATGGCACCAGACGATCTATATGTCTGAGAATGATATCATGTTTCTTTCAGCACTAAAGCAGTGGTGCACAGAACTGCAGCCTAAACTAAAACTAAACTAAAATGTGATCTAATGCATGATCACAAATCATTGAAAAATTATCAATGTGGGCTCATGGGTGTTTATTTGAAAAAGGCTTGAATTCCTTAACATGAAACATAGAGGACATGCATCACCGGAAAAAACTTCCCATCATTGTTGGAGGCACAAACTACTACATCGAGTCAATTTTATGGGAAATACTCATTGACTCCGGGGTAAATATGAATTAATCATTTTGTTTATTGGGAAAACATAGACATTGTTTGGGATAGTATTATAATCATATAGTAAAATGCAAATAAAAAATGGAAATTTAGCAAAATTCTTCATAACAAAACTGAACCTGTCCTAACAGGGCTTTAGTGAAATATTCCAGGGCTGTTAAAATTCAACTGTGTTTGCCCTACAGCAGGGAAGTGACACCGAATCAGAAACGGGTGGGGCTTCTGACACAAAGGCGGAGCTTGAGAAACTGGGCGGTCCTGAACTTCACAGGCAGCTTAAGGAAGTGGACCCTGACATGGCAGCTGTACTGCACCCTCATGATGCACGCAAGATTGCGAGGTAGCTGCTACTACACTATGATATCAAGTTAAGATAATGGTTCAATACCTTTTAGAACAGAGCTGAACTAGATATTATGGTCTGAGTCTGGGAAGTCTGCAGTTAATTTCTGATGTGTAAAGGGTGTTAATTACCTCAACATCACAGGTAAACTGAGTGATTCTCACTATTACAGAGTGTGAAAGAATCTGTTTAAAATTAATAGGGCAAAAAACACAATTCATTACAATGAACAGCCTGATGATTGGACCAGCAGGTCTTGAAATGTGGTCTCTTGAATCTTGCCCCTGAGGGTCTTTGTTGGTCTTTGGTGGTCTTAACTCTAGTTCAGTTTATGCAGATTGGCTTTAAATGGGCTGCATCTGCTTCACCACCTGTGTGCTTGAACTTTTGTCGGCTACAGTTGCTAAATGAGCTACATGCATATTTTCTGCTCATTTTCATGCTGCAGTTGGTGTATGATCGGTATCAAGAGGCCGATTTGCACCTTTTTTGAGCTACTGGCCCAATGTAGTTGTATAATTGAGTGCTACTGCATGAGTGATCTCTGCCTGTGTTTACAGCAGTGAAGAGTTTCCATCTCAAACATCAGTCAATTATCTGTTTAGAGTTTGTGCTATAAATGTATATTTACGTTAGTGCTTTTGGCAGATGCTTCTATCCAAAGAAATGTTCAGTCACTGCATTCAAGGTTTATTTTGTTTATCAGTTGATTCTCCTGGGAAAACCCATGACCTTGTTGTTGCATGCTCAGTGTTTTTCCAATTAACACTTGAATAATATTCCTTACCTTTACACATGGAAATATTCAGTTTAAATTTTTTACTGTAGCAAATGGTGGAAAGTATGTGGTTTATGCCAACATATGCTTGAGCTCTGAGTAACTGACAAGATAAGCAAAAGCGTAAGCACCTTCTGTTCAGCATGACAAGAGAACTGGTTTTTGTTTTCAGCCTGTTTCTTCAAAGCTTTCAGCGTGTTCCTTTTAGGTATGTGGCATGTTACTGCCAATCCATCTGTTGCACTGAGAGATAAATTATAAGGTGCAACCCTTGTGAATGTATTTGAAACATGCATCGTTATTGTACCAAGTCCCTTAGTACTTCGGTTGGTTGATTGATTGACAGGAGTCTGCAGGTCTACCTGAACAGCGGGATTCCACACAGCCGACTTTTGGAGGAGCAGCGAGGGCAAAATGGTGGAGATTCTCTTGGGGGTCCGTTACGTTTTCGTGACCCCTGCATCTTCTGGCTCCATGCCAACATGAATGGTAAGACATTCCACCAGTAACCGATGAGCTTAGTTTGAACATGATTTTCTTGGTGTTCTTGAGATTTAATTTCCTCGTTCTTCTCTATCCTGCAGCTCTGGATGAAAGGCTGGACAAGCGTGTGGATGGCATGTTTCCTCTTGGGCTGACTGAGCTCAAAGATTTTCACCAGCGCTTCAATCAGAAGAAGATCAAAGACAGCAGGTAGATCAGACAGACTTCTGTGAACCTTTTAAACTAGAGCTTTACATCTCCTAGATTTTTTTAACGGTGTTGCAAATAGAAAAAATGCTGGATTGTTGTGTGGATGCCAGGATGTAGCTGTGGTCTATCAATTCAGGTCTGATGATGCTAAACATTAACAATAGTTCCAAACATCAACCAATAACCAATGAGAAGGGGTGATTTAGTCTAGGCTAGTCTAGACCTTGGCTGGTAACCCAAAGGTTATTGAGTGATAAATGAACCACCACCATTGTCACCTTGAGTCGGACAGGTAGCTTGAAATATTGGCACTACATGTCACTTTGAATAATGCCATCAGCTACATTGTGAAATTAGAAATTGACAACTTATGAAGCAAGCTTGTTTTTGTAGAAACTTAATTTGACATTTGGAACGAGTCAGAGTTGTTTAATTGTTGGAGGGCGTCTTCATAATGCCTACCCTGTGTTAACTTTAAATGAACTGTGAAATTTAATTTACGCTGTCTGACACAAAAGCTGCACAGCTGTTTGTCTGGGGTTTTTTAACTGTCAATGAAATACAAGAAAGCGAAGTTTCACAGGCTCAACCTGTTCTGCGCTTCTTTCTAGTCAGCGTGTTCTAGCAGGTTCATTGCTTAGTGTTTTTTATAGATGTGGTATGAGGGGTGTAATTTTATGGACATTTTAGCAGGTCTGACTTCTTTGAAAGTTAAATGAGGGAGGCAACCTTGAGCAGAGTTCTTTAAACCACAAACAGCTGCTTCATAGTGTTTTGATGATCTGTTTCTAATGTAATGAAGGAAATCCAGGAGTTTGACATCCTGAAATGTCTTCAATAACTGAGTTGGATGACAGTGAATTAGTCTGACCCATATGTTAATTTAACGTTTGAAAAACATTAAATTAGTCTTGTGTATTTGTTTGAATGTCCTGGAAATTGATTGGTCCAAATAGTTAAAAAACATTTAAAGTGACCATGACTTCTTGTTCGTTAAATTGAGCTTTATTGTGTCTCCTAGGCTTATGAACACTGTAATTAACTTATGTATTTATTTATTTTATATTATTTATAAATACTGCAAAAGGGAATCCTTCTGCAAAATCCTTTTGCAGAAATGACTGCTTCAATGCGGCATGGCATGGAGGCAATCAGCCTGTGGCACCGCTGAGGTGTTATGGAGGCCCAGGATGCTTAGATAGCGGCGAGTGTTGGGTGTTGCGTCTCTCAACTTTCTCTTCACAATATCCCACAGATTCTCTATGGGGTTCAGGTCAGGAGAGTTGGCAGGCCAATTGAGCACAGTAATACCATGGTCAGTAAACCATTTACCAGTGGTTTTGGCACTGTGAGCAGGTGCCAGGTCGTGCTGAAAAATGAAATCTTCATCTCCATAAAGCTTTTCAGCAGATGGAAGCATGAAGGGCTCCAAAATCTCCTGATAGCTAGCTGCATTGACCCTGCCCTTGATAAAACGCAGTGGACCAACACCAGCAGCTGACATGGCACCCCAGACCATCACTGACTG
>JBAJNP010005725.1:0-27958 GCA_036877545.1 Yasuhikotakia modesta
ACATTTAATGTGGATTATTACATTTAAAGTCAAGGTAAGCTTCTCCCGCTAGCAGTTTAATGTTGAGATCATGAAATATTAGATTGACTCTAACTAATAACTAATGCTATGGCATCTTTTACATAGCGGGATCAGTATAAAGTGTAAAAGATGCTGAAAGCATATCATTAAGTCATTGCTTTGGCAAAATGAAAGTGTTTTTAATGTAGTCATCACAGCCAATGCCAAAACGACTTCCACGAGCGGTTTGTGTCACGTTAACATTTCCAATAAAAATCTGCAAAGCAATCGTAAATCAAGTATCTGTCAGCACACTGGCGGTCGCATGGTGAATATGAGGGTTGAAGTGTGGTTGAAAGTGTGCTGTCTGTGAGGGGGAAGCCACAAGTCTGCCCACGACTGTGCCAAGCAGCTTCAGACACCCACCCAACACACACACTTCCTTCATATGGCTCTTATCTGCTCTGGTGTGAAACATTGTAGCAAAAATGGAAGCCAGTGCAGCTGTGTGGGGTCAGTGAGATTATGATGTTATTGGTGAAGTGTGAGGAACTCTGCCCTCTGTGATTGGGCCATGAACTCTGTTCAAAACAATGGAAATAACAAACTCCATATGAAACTGGTAAAGAAGGTTAAAGGCTGTGAACGTAACTGAATTTAGACTGCTGTATGGAAACTGGACACCCCATGCCTTCCCATCTCTGAAAACATAAAGGTCATTGGATTAAAAGAAACTGCAATAGTTGCTATTCATTAGATTTACTACAGGAGCCAAGCGTTGTCATTGAGTTACACACCATATTGACAGTATGACCAGTCTCAATAGCTTCCTTCACTGCTTAAAGTCATATCGTATTCTGTTCTTAAGCAGCTTAATGTCCATTTAGATCACAAATAGGCATCAAGCTGTGTATTAGTGTTGGTGATGGCCTTCTCACTAAATAGAACTTTTGTGCTGTTTCTTTGACTGCAGTCTAAGCTGCTAAGTGACAAGAGAGATTATCTCAGTTCACAATAGAGCCAATCATTTTCCCCTAAGTATAGAGCCTAAACTGGCCTGAAAAGCATAAAGACCCTCACATTTAAAGAGCCAGTGGAGGGATGATCCCATTCATGACTTAATAGCCAAATGAAAGTTCCTAATTCAGCAGTTAGGACTGTGGCGGGAGCTCAGCCTCGACATGTCAGTGCTGGGCTGTGGGACTGAGTGCGCTTTGTTGCAGTAACAGTAATGGGGGGGCCTCATAATAACTTCCCGTCGTACAACTGGAAGGCTTTTCCCACGTATGAAAAAGCCGGGGGACAATGTTCCCTGCACTGTTCTCCCCGGGTTTCCTCTCCCTCGAGAAGAACAGGCTCCGAATTGCCCCCCCCTCATCATCCACCCACCCACTCCACTCTGCCACTGTGCTCGAAGCTCATCTGCAGGGTCAAGAGATCGTTTAGTTCCATGATGATGGAGCATATAACAAGGCTCCATACAGCAGTCAGCTGATGGCTGTCATCACTACTGGCTTGTGTGTGTCCCCAACTGTCCTCTCTTTCTTTAATTACCCATCCTCACTCTCACAGCAAAGTCCCCTCACAAATTACATGGCATTGTTAGAGGAAGATTGGCCTGTCATCACCAAAGACAGGCCACATTTCAGCATCACCGTAATGGTTCTGATGCCCGACAGCGGCTGTACACCGCACACCCGTATCACCCCCCCACCCCACAGCGTCGCCCTGCCTCGACGGCCATTACCGCTGGTGCCAGGTGACTCTGTGACCCAGACAGCATTCTGCCATGTCAGCGATTTAAATGCACGGCGCCACAGTGTGGGACTCGGTCCTTCTCTCAGACAATACACACAGATTTGGGCTCCTCTAAAGATGAGTTAGGGCCTCTGATAATACAACTCCTCCACTTTCCCTTTTTTCCTCACTACCCCTGCAGAGCCCAAAGCAAATGAGCTACAAAATTACATGTGAGCCTGCTGTGTCTCTAAGAACAGCCTCTTTGCAGTTTTGCAATGAAATATCCACTAAACACCAGTTCAGAAGTCATTAGCAATGGCAGTGTATTTTCAGGTCTTTTTTTGATGTGACAACAGCTTCGTAAGTAAGGCCTAAGTATCTCTGCATAAAAATGTTGATATTGTTTAACATTATCATTAATATGCTTTTAGTTTATTCAAAATTATAAACAAAACTGTGGGTGAAATACAGACTCCCCAAATTGCTCAAGTGTTTAACACTTGTACATACTCTACACATTTTCTTTCATTGAACTGATAAACCTAAATTAATCATGTATTGTTGTTGTTTTAATCTATTTTTTATTATAGTCTACATATTTAATAAGCAGTTTTAATTTTATGCCAAGTATTTTTTAATTTATTTTCCCTTGTGTAACTTGCTTAAGCAACCCTTATGTACTTACTGGTTTAAAGTAAGAGTATTTTGACCCCACAAAATAGCAGCAAAGATTCAGCTGAATCACTTTAAAGAGTAAATTTAAATGTGGTCCAGTGAAGATTATACCGTTGGACATTGTAGACAGAAATATTTGAAGGCTCAGAACATAAGCACTGAATGTGCACTGAGTAAGTATAAAATGTTCTGCACAGACTGTTTTACAGAAACATACTACAGCATGAGTGTCATTATAATGGGCAGATGTTATTTATTTTACTGCACTGCTTGATCTTTGTGTTGTCAGTCAATCATGTAAAAAAACTGTAAGTTAACTTAACCCATGTATGTTTTAGAATAACAGTCAAATGTGACTATTGCAGACACTCCACAGCCCATTTATCATAATAACGTCTTATATTGTCACCAGTTTCTCACAGAGGTCCAACTAAATGGCTTGTAATTCCTGATAAGTAAAATGGTAAGTTTCCTGCTAAGTTAAAATGTGTGTTTATTATATGCTGGTTAACTTTTAAATGATGCTAATTGCTGCTTATTAAATCTTTTCTGCCTTGAATATTTATTTGGATTAGTTAAAATTTAAACATTACACTTTTAAACTAAAAGCATCATCAACGATGTTGACTAACATATGGCCAATAAAGCTAATAAAGAAAAGCTAATAAAGTAAACTGATAATTAGTCTTGACAACAGTTACTGACTGTCTTAATTTAGGCACAAATAAATCTGAAAACGTCTTAACATTTTAACATTTTACATGTTGTAAACAAGCAAACAGAAACAAGTAGTTTTCAACAAGTGGTTTTCGTTGTGTATTCTGAAACTGAACCAGTAGCTACAAAGCAATGCTAAATTACAATAATAAAATGTTTTTTTTAATTAATTTATTTTTTGTTTATATATATATATATCGTATTATATATGGTGTGTATGTCTGTCTGTGTGTGTGTATATATATATATATATATATATATATATATATATATACACATAGNAGAGAAAGAGAGAGAGAGAGAGAGAGAGAGAGAGCAAATCCTTCCACAGGCCCATAACATTATAAGGTTAAAGAGGTGTTGTTTTAATGAATTGAGATCTCTATCTCATGAGGCGTATCTAGCAAATGGCAGTTGAATATTAAAAGCAAACACATTGTAAATGTGTAATTGTATGGACCTGAGGTCTGGGAGCCAAACATTACACCGATTTCCTCACTATTACCAGATAGTTTGCCAAATGAGTTATTTGTAATTACTCACATATGCCTAACAAATGTGAAGTTCTGCTGCAGCCCTGGCTGACACTGAAGACTTATTTACCACAGAAAAACACTTGCATATTTCCATTGCTTAAATACTGGCTTTAATACAAAATATTACACCCTGATAGTCATACTATGTAGAATACCATGACTGTAACATCACAGCATTTCTGAATAAAATTGCATTTGTATATAACTATATGCTTTAAACTGAAAATATACTGTAATGAGACCCTCTGTGTTGCTGGTAGTGTCATCTACGCTACATTACATTCAGTAAAATATTAAAAACGTTTTATAGCAAAAGACCCAAACAAACTTGTATTATTTATGGATTATCAAATCTGCACGGTATTTGTTGCTACTGATTTCATGCTACTTATAACCTGAACTGTGTGTGAAACAGAAAAAAGACTCACATTTGGCATTTATTACAATGAAAAGGTAGAAACCAAGAACTAAACAACTGATCCCACAGGAGAATTTAGGTTCTTAGACGTCCATGAATTAGTCTGATGCCTGTCGTTACGGTCATTCAGTCATTATATTTTTAATCAGCTGGGAAAAATATTCAGTAAATAAATTCTGGTCATATACCGAAGGCACATTTGTTACTTGTTATGAACTCATAGCAATCCTAATTTATTTTTATGACCCCCACACGCCTTGCCTGTTTCCAGGACAGTTGTGTTGCATTTATTATGTCATCAATGTCTACCATATCAAGCTTTATTACCATTAAATGCGTGAATAATCGGTTTAGAAAAATGTGACCTTTATGTTTATGCCATGTGATTCAGTCCACGTCACTTATGGTGCCCTAACAGGACCTTCAATTGAATCATTGGAAGAGGAGATGTTGTGCAATCTGACCCTTAGGGTTTTTATCCTGGAGTTCTTATAGGATTTAAAGTGTTAATTAAAGAAGCAAAAACCTAATAATGCTTATGGAGCAAATCAAAGCATTTTTCCCTGCATCGGTTAAGCTATCCATTGACCGTGAATTCCACATGCATGGAATTTGTGAAATGTTTACTGCAAGGCCCTGTGAACGATTGCACAGTCCTTAAATAGATTCCGAAAATTTATAACTGCTCCTTTGAGCCAAATTAATCCATATAAATATATCAATTTCACTATGGGACCACAGTCAAATAGTCGTTTTGGTGGTTTTTCCCCCATATAATTTAAATAGCTGCAGACTGCAGCACTTGGAAAATGTTCGAGCCCACAATACTGTCTCCTGCGCATAAATCACACCATAATACTGCCTTTAAATAGTTACAGACAGATCATTTATTCTTGGCACACATTTGTTTGCCTACCTGTGCCAATGTAAGTGTGTCATGCTTAGTTAGCAGCAGTCATTGTCTGCTGACAGCTCTAAGTCATTTTACCCTTTATTGTTGTGTTTAATGGTTTTTAAACAGCAGTTTATATCACTCTTAGGGCACAGCCATTGTTCTGGGAAAATAAGACAGATAAAGAATTTCATGACTTTTGTTCTGAAAAATGAAAAAAACATACAGCTGTAGTCCCACTCCAGCGAGACACTTAATATTATTATGACTGATATTACAAATCAATCATCATGTTTATCAACTGCCTGTTTGTTTAGCAGACAAAACAGTGACCTCTTGCAACAAGAACAGCATCCAAACAAATGCCATTCATTGTGATCAGCAGCTTAACCTAAGTGTTTAATTGGATAAGCAACACCTATAATATCAGAACTGTGATTTTACACTTATTTTGCAGCATATTTTGCATTCATTTTATTCTGTGTGACTGAGTTTTTTAATCATTCTTTTAACATAACAGAAATCAAAATCTAACAGTGATCCTCTGCTTGCAATTCACCAGAAATGGCCTTATCCAAACTGAACTGGCACTCATTTTCTCCACAGTTTAAATGAAAGCATGCATGGTTTAGATTAAAGCATTGTGCCCCAGCTTTTCACTAAGAGGCTGATGCTAATGAAAACCAACGCTGCTCTTTTATAATTCATTTGTACCATTAGCATATTAGCTTCAGCATAATGGCAGGATGTCATTAAAGGATTTGGTCTATGACTAATGACAATATTTGTGCTCTGAAGTAGGTCAAACAAAGTAGCCAATTACTGTTCTACCCATTACACTGATGAAAGGTAGAAACTAGCCATGCCTCAATCTGTATAAATTGTTTACTAATAAATGTAAGGGATTTTTGAACCCCTCTTCCAAACAATTAAATAAACAGACTTAACTAATTTAATGGTTTTAAAGCTATTTAATGATGATATTGTAATTTTAAAAAGATGCAAAACTCAGTCTTTCCACCTGAGAAAAACATCTGCAACTTTAATTCACAAATTCTGGTGGTTATAATTTAAGTTTAGTAATGAGGCCGGTTTTATTATGGAATATATGATCTGCTTTGAATGACACATTTTTAAACATACAGGTACAGATACATTTAGAAATTGTTACTTTGTAAACTTTGTCAAACATTTGTAGTAAATGATTTAATTGGTCCTGTTTATTGTCATATATACAGTAGGTTTGGAAAGTTGGATAGATTTTTGTTGTGTAATGTGAATGTATAATGTTTAATACAGTTCTGTACAACACAAGACCTCATTGAGTATCTTTTACAATGAATAAAGTAAAATGACCCATTCATTTTTAAAATTAATGTGCACTTTTGTACAGGGTCCTACCAAAGCTTTTTTGCTTTTATGAAATGTTTCTTAGCCATTGACCCTCCATGAATTTAAACCTGAAATCAGTAACTTTTGCCTCTCTATCGCCACCTCTGTTTGAAGCCTACAATTGCAGGTTACACATTAACTGAAACCAAAATTCAGCTGAAAATTCCAAACCATTATTAAAGCTTACCATTGTAAATCATAAGAAGAAAAGGAGCTCTTATATGTACCCGTATAACTTGTATAACATATATGCATAACTGATTTGAGTTTTTGTTTTAACCAAACATGTTACAATTACAGCTTTAAATAATGGTCCAGCATCTGTACATCTGTTTTGATGGGTCTGCAGTTATTGCCATATGTGTTTTAAATGTAAAGTGATCACTTTTCTCCTCAGACTTTAAGTATAAAGTACAATTTTTTTCAGCAGCACTTTAGAGAAAATTACACACGTTTTTTGCAAAGCAAATAGTTGAAACTGTCCTCTGGGTGGCAGCATGTTTGAAAGTGCAGTTTTTACCCAAAGTGCATGTAAAAACTGACACACATGGATCCAATATAGGCGACCTTTCATACAGTACAAGTAGACGACATGGAGCCATCCTTCCTTCAGCAGAGGAAGTAAGTGGTGTTCATGTCTGCTACTGCTTTTTATTTGCACTCACGAAACCTTTGAACAACTTCCAAACAACTTCCTCCTTTGCCCACACAAAAGTGCATCTCCAGCCAGTGTGATTTGTGAAAGATTTCAGATGAACAACTGATGTTTAGTGATTCAAACTATTACTCTTTCAAAACAAATACTTTTGCTTAGTCTTAAACAGCCTACAAATCAGCATGTGTGATTCATCTTTTGGCGTGAACGTAGCTACAATTGTATCCAGGTAAACACTATTGTCTAAATCTAAAATCTGACCTTACCAATGTTTATTTGGTCAATTAAAATGAAGATGTCAGCAATCTGGTCACAAAAAATCATGCTGAAAAAACTTCTGCATTTGCCACGTGACTTTATGAAAACATTCTCGGCGGTACATCAATCGTCATGTTTAGTTGCGTAAGCACCGGCCGGACTGCAAATTAGGGGTTCTAAGTAATAAAAGCTGAGTAATCAAACACAATCAAATCTGGCATGAACTATGTTTTTTAGAACAAGAAACCATGAGCCAGTAAATATCATTTTCTGCCACTTAGCTCCTAATGTACCCACTGTATATTTGGTTTTGACAATTTAATACAACCTGTGGTTTCACAGATTTTCAGTAGTATGTCAAAATATTCGGCCAAATTAATTGTGAGGTTCTAAACAGAGACAGAAAGAATCGTTTGGGTGACACGTTGATTTTTAAAGTAAAACATAGGCGAGCAATTTTGCTAGAGTTACATCCATGATGGAATGTAGGTAAATACTTGTCTCAGTAAAATGCCACAGACTGCTCTTTGACCAACTAAAACAAATAACATTCAACTGCAAATGTGGAGCGAGAAAAATAAATAAATCAGGTCATATTCACTTGTGCTTAGTCCACAAATTCAGCAAAAATTAAAAATTTGCTTTGCATAAATTTGGGACATGTTATGCCTAAAATGATCATTTATAGGAAAAATAAATATATTTATTTTAAAGCACACAATGTTTAAAATATGTTAATTTTAGTTTTTTACAAAATGGATTAATGTCATTTTATCATATAGCAGTTACTCTTGTGTCTTTAATTCTGTAGATTCACAACGGCAGTAAAAACAGTTTTAGTGGGATGCGAGCATGAGGACAGTGAGATGTCTGTTTGAGATGTAAGCTGTATGGTTATGGCACACACTAACAGATTCTATAGGCATGCGGCAACCCAGCAGCAGTCAGTATAGGCCGAGTTTCACACAGAACTCGTGTTTCGCTGTTAGCCACAGTGACTGAACAGGCTGTAGAGTTCTGGAACATTCCTGAAGAGACTCAAAGGAGAACATACACAGTGGGAGCTTGGACCCGACCCAAGGAAAATAAATCCAGGTTTACATTTTATGAGTAAATGAGATCATATCTAGTCAACCCTTGAAAGTTATGAGACAAAAATGCATGTCTGTGCCGCTGTTAACATAAGATATTTCATCTAGATTTGATAACCAATCATGTATACACAAGGCATATGGTTTGTGTGGGTGTAGCAATAAGGTAGTGATGATGTTGCTGACATCTGTGGTAAATGATATGTACAGTTATGTCTATTAATAAATCAGCAAGCATTTAGTACTGTATTTGTTGTATTAGGCACTTCTGAACAGTGCTGGATCTAACTGTGTAAACACACACAAGGCAGATAGGATTATTGCTTGTCATCGAAACAGATTATGTTTCAACTCTTTAGCTTTTGAGCAGATATTGAACATCAGTGTTTGTATTTGGTTTGTTTAGCTACTGCTTCACATTCATGACAGAGGATAATTGTTTGCTTTGTGGTAGAAGCCTTTAAATATGGGTTTGTGCATCAGCAAGTCTTTACAAAATTATTACATTTGGTTCCATAATAGGTGATATTAGCAAACATGTACAAGATTATCACAGCGTTTTACATTCATTATTATTTCACTCTACATTAAAGCTGTCTAATATTGAATTAGGTTGAATGTGTACGATAAGCTGTTGTCATGGCAAAAACAGTGAGTTCATAAATTTCCATGCACATCCACATGTTTTACTGATAAGACGCTTATTGTAAGTTTTTGTTTACTAAAAGCCTCTTCTGTTCTTTAGACAAACACTCACAGTCTTTTCTCCGTAATGTTTCTATATACAAAGCCTGATTACCTCGGCAACAAGAGCAGGAACGTGATCAAGCTCAAGGTCTATATATCTGGCCCCAATAAATACTTTGTAGCACTTAATTTAGTTCCATGCCGTGGGCAATTAGTTCCTAAAGTCTGTCACTCAGCGGCTGTTAGGCTTATACAGAGAAAAAGGCACAACTGTATCAGTTTAGTTAAAGCCAGCTTGCCAGTGGCAGAAATAGTTGTCTTAACAGTGCCAAAAATAGTTATTGATGCCCCTTTGCTCTCTGACATTTTGAGTTTCTTCTATTTAAAGTTATAAATATTTAAATAGACAACCAATGTGCAGGAACAGAGGGCAAATGTATTTGGAAAATGTTATGAAATAAAAGTTAAATAGTCAATCTCTTTAAATATTAAAAAATACCATGATTATTATGCAGTGAAACATTATTTTAACCTTCACTAACCTCTACAGATTTTAATCATAAACTACAAATAGCAATAAAACTATGATGGTTATAATTATCAGAACTATTCACGACACAGTAAATGACCAAAATCGAGAACATAACAGCACTTTGTACTTCAGAGGGAAGAAAACCAATTGCGACGACATTTAATGAAAATAAACATTTAACCAAAACAACACATGGAAATTATCTAAAGAAAGTAAATCGCTTTAGGAAATGAGATTTTTAGTAGCTCACTACAGAGTGGCAGACAAAAAATTCTAAGAAACAGATTTACTGTTATAATTGTGAGTATATGTTGTTTTCCTTCCACACAAGCATTAAAAAAACACCCACACAACCTTAAAATAATAACATTTAAAACAACAACAGCAACAACGACACCAAACCATTCAAATTCCATATGAAAATACCCTAAACAAATTGCAAAGAATTACAATTTTGACATGCTGCATTTATTCTGATATTTAAATAACATTCCATATTTCAGATTGATGGCAAAATATGATTGTATATTTCACTGTAGTTTAGACAGAGTCAACTCAGCCTTCACACAAATGTGGTTGTTCCACCAAGCAGGAAATCAGACCATAGGACTGTTTGGCGTTCCACTCAGTTGTGTTTAGATCTGATACTGCGGCGGAATGCAGTAACAAAAACAATATTTGTGTTTACTATGTCATCTACAAATGTTTTTGGTATTTTTACGCTTTTTAGATTTTAAAACCACACCCTACTTCTCTAGGTCAAAGGAATAGTTTTTGTTTGTTTTAGTTTGCTTGTTTGTTTTTGATTGTTAATTTTGTTTTGTGTGAGGTGACTATGAGAACAATTCTAATGTCATAGTAGTCAATAGCCTATGGTATGAAATATGATAAAGGAAACATGACAAATATATAATTTATTTAACTGCCTACATGTCTTTTCAGGTTCTAAAGTTTAACACAAATTATTTCCTTTATTAGTGGTATATTTCCCATGGTTTGTACGGCATACAGACTACACATACGCTCTTACAGTAGTACACAAACAATAGTCCCCAAACAAAACATCTTTATTCATTTAGAACTAGATCAACAAATAGAGGAACATCCCACATGATATTAGTAAATAAGCTAACAATCCATAAATGCTCCATAAATGTCATTATTTGTATTTATTAAAGGGGCAGATGAGATCAGGTCTCATGGAAGCTGTGAACAAACATCAAAGCGCCGTATGGGGCCCTGCAGGCTTCCACTGCATTAAAATCACAACCTGTCTAATTACAGGTATGCCAAAGTCACAGTGGTGAGAAAAGACAAATGTTTTCTACAAAAATACCTCGCAGGCTTCATTAATAAACTGACAATAATGACCCGAACAAACTCCTGATGTGAGAAAAGGGTGCCACATATTTCCTATGCTGAGAAGTTTTTCCTTTGAGTTTGAAACTGCCTGCCAGGTGACTGTGACTCAGTTTGTCTCCACTCAGGCTGTGAGTAAACAGCATTTTGTTCTTCATCTTATAATGAGGCCAAACACTTGCCATTAAGATCACAGAGCGACCGTCTGCCCGCAGTCTCATACCACACAGCAAGAGATTGTTTGTTGCTGCACAGATTTTGACTCAGTTCTGTGGGAGACGAGAGCGGCGGTGTGGGTGCTGTTAGTCACCGTGGGCCAGCAATCATGATTACAAAAGGGGCTTTCTGAGCAAACACGAACTGTGCAGCTTATCACGCAGCAGTTCCCCAAATATGAATCGACTCAATTTGAAGCCCTTTGTTGTGTTGTGTACATTTTTATGGGTACTAGCTGGTCACAGATGTATTGGCCTTTTAAACTGTAATGTCACAAAATGTAAATTCAGTTCAGACTTCAGTGGTGATCTGTGTGTCACAACAAAGACGTTCACATGCAGTTGTGGTCTTTGGCTTGCTTTGTTTTGTTATTCTTTAAGCAAATTAGCAATCAGCTGCATGCGATTTAAGGCTATAAACAGAAGAAGCTAGTCTTCCTTTCAGCAGTATAAAAATATAGTACTAATAAAATACAAAAAACCTATAAAATACTAGAAATCGTTTGTTATTATACTTTTGAAGTTAATCAATATTACAAAAATAGCTAAAGATATCATTTCTTTAGGGTCTGTCTGTTTACATAAGTTACTTGTGTGATCTAATTCGTTTATAGTTTGTAATTCCAGCTCTTGTTTAGAGGCTCTGCATGTAGACGAGGCGCGCCGTGTAACCCGGTTACTACAGGGTTGTTTATATTTGATGCCTGGGAAAAGACCACCACTTGGGTGGCTGGAGCCCTCGCATTATCCTGAAGTCTAGGACTAACCTTTATTCTTTAATCCGTTACCTAAACCTGACCCTACAGCATTTTACCCTCGACTATATTTGTCGGACATCTCTCCATCCGTCCATCCAAATTCAATTACACCCAAATAAACCTGGTGATTTGTTTGCTGTATAAAACAAGCTACAGACGTCCATCTAAACGCCATTAATGGTAAATATCTAGCAGAAAAACAACCGCAGTTCGTGACTGGAGTAGCCAGTGAAGTATAATTGTTATTGTCTGAAACCGAGACCAGCTGCGCACGCGTCGTTACAGGTATGATATGAAATACTCGTTTATAATACTGTAAAGATAACTGAGAAAGATCATTAAAACTTTAATACGCTTTAATACGTTAAACGCTGATAAAGGCGCTTACCTTTATTATTCTGATATAGCCGTGATAAGCATAAAGTTGGGGGATAGATTTAAAACATTGCGTGTTTTTTAACGCAGATTTACCTGAGTATTTAAAATAAAAATAATAGAAAGTGAAATAATTCTTACATTATATAACAACTTTATTTTACCCTGTCAGATGGACGCAAGAGCACAATTTTATTATCGCAGAGTTCAGGTTCAAAGTCAGTTGTAAGTTGAACTTTGCTCTTTTTATTACAGGTAAGATTGTTGTCACCAGCTTAATAAAAACAAGTTCATAATTCACTGTGATATACAGCAGAAGGACCCAATATGATCAGGTAACGTTTCTTTAGGACTTTATGTAATTAAAATAGTTTATTATTTTTTAATCACTAACTTTTTCCCACGTTACAGAATTTCTGGTGTAATCTGCCTATCAGCGCTGCTGTTCAGCACCTCAGCCAAACCATACAGACCCAAGGTACCTATAGATTCTACAGATACTTTAATTTACAGCCTTTTATTTTGACTGTCTTGGGTTAGTAAATAAAAACGTAAACAATGACAATAGTTACTTTATGTCTGTTGTAACAAATCTTCTCATTTTGGAGTCAAAATTCATTTTTAACGTTTTAAACAAATTATAAAAATATTTCTGATTCCTGACCTTATAGTAGATAATAGCTCTCGTAAAAGTGTGAAACAGATAAATTCAATCGAAGATATCAATGTATATTGGAATATGTTTTACGCTCTAAACGTTTGTATGTCTTTACAGGAAAAAGCAGCACAGGACACTATGGAGTGAGTTTGTTTTGTTGTCTTTCCCTTTTCCTCTGTACAACCAGCTAAAATATATATTTCAACATTATTGAATATATTGATTATATATAATTTTGCATTGTAGATCAGAGGATTTCAATGGGAAGATGATGTTGGGAATAAAGGAGGTGGAGCCACCACAAGAGATGGATATTACAGAATTTGACATCGATCCCAACATGTTGATATGGAAAGCTGTTGAAGACAAAAAACAGCAGAAATACAACAAACCTGAGGAGGATAAAGATGCTCTCTACCACCCCTTCGAATTCCAACTTCCATCTGCCCCCGAAGAGCCTGGAGTCTTTATTCAGCCGCTGGGACAAGATCAGGTGCAGATGTATGATGAACCAGAAGAGGACAGGGATTATCTGTACCACGGCATGTTTGCTGAAATGCACTTTCCTGAAGAGCCAATAAGAGAAGAGAAGGGTGCTCAAGTAACTGGAGATAACGGCAGGCCCATGTACTTAAGCCCTGAAGAAGATAAAGATGACCTGTATCACGCAGATGTCAGAGGACAACAGCCTGATCAACAGGCCCCACTGGTGAACATGTTCCCCATTCACACCAAACATGTGCACACAGAGCCAGAAACAGACCTGGATGGTCTTTATCATAAGGACTGATGTATCATTGTGATGTAATATCTAATATAAGACAGATGCTCTAATTGTTCTGTTGTGAATTTGTTAAATGCTGTCTATTGTTAAAATCTTAAAATGAGTTTTTGTTTATTTAAAGTTCAAATTATTCAAATTAAGCAAAATGTTTATGTTGATTATGCCGCAAGAAAATGTTACCATAATTAGTAAGTCATAGAAGAACTTTTTCCTAAGATTATTTTAAAATAATTAAAATACATTTTATTTCTAATAAAATAATGAGAAAAATACATGCCATTTCATTTAAAATGTCTTTATTAGGTTTGATTGATAACAAGCATAGTACATATTTCTGTAAAAGTATTTTTGTAGATTTGGTAGAACATCATAAAGAAAACATTTTCTAAAGAGTTTCAGGGCTCAGTTCAGCTGGTGTAATATTGAGTGACAAAATGAAATGATGCTAGGTGGTGACAGAGCTATACCTGAGAAAAATTGGGCACAATTATCTGCTGTGTCTGAATATCAAGCAAAATGCTTTTGTTCACAACAACGACCTCATTTTTAGAATGTATGAAATAAAGGCAGGTACACAACTGAATTGCATAAATCCAACAAATCTGTCACCTTGTAACTTTAAATGTGTTTACGGTGTTATAAACGGTGTTCACATCAGTTCATTATAGTACATATTACTAGCAAAACAGTCTCAAACTAAAACTTTGAATGAACAGCAAAACGTGTACTTATGTACAGCTAAAGATCACGTTTGAACCTTTGATCTAAATAGTAGATACTAATATATTTATATATACAACATTATATAAGAACATGATATTTTATATAACATTTATGTCATGTCATATCTGCATTTTCTGCATTATCTGTACTATTGTTCCTCAGCTGAAATGACACCTTTCTTTTGGATAACATTTCTATACATCTCCTTGTCAAAGGAAATTTTAGTTTTATTAAATATTTTTAAAAAATTATGCTCACCCAGTTGTCACTACAGCAGATGCATTTTTGGCACACTCCTAAACACCAAACCACTCAACTAACTTGAAACTGCCCCGCAAACCATGTTAAATTTTACCCTAAGCAGAACTGGTTATCTAAAATTCAGTACAGTTATGTAATTAGCAAACTAACACATTTGATGAGTTACATTAACTAAATAAGCAAGTGAAAGTCATATTTTGTCATGTATGCCAAAAATATAGTTACATTTTAAATAAATGATTTGTGTACTTTTTAACTAGGTCAAATTTCATTTCAGTGGTTAAAACGGTTTTCATCACATGAATTGTGCCGTTTTATGTATAGAAGAGTTTACATTTGATCCTGCTTGTTTCAGAAGGTCAGAGTACTGGCCCCATGCAGTTACGTTCAGAGCCTTTAATTTGTCACTCTGCACAAAGTCCATGACAGTTGTCTAACAAATCAGACCGCATTCAATGACAGACACAGTCTGTTTTATGTCATTACACAATTAGGAAATGAGTTAGAGCTACATATTGCTTACTTTTGTGGTTTATTTAAAAAACAGAAGATGACATGTTATACATGTGCACACCCACCAAAATATCTTAGGTATCAAGAGAAAAAAGTGTCAATATTGCCTTCAAAAGTTCTGGTATACATACACCTTAGTAAGTAAAGAAAAAATATATACTCTCCTTATTTTATATTTCCTTATTTTTGCTATATAGTTTATTATAAATTGTCTCCTAGATTGTTCGCTAGAATCCATCAAAATATTATTGTAACTATAATGTCCAAAATATCATGCATTAAACATTACTATTTATAAACTAAAATAAAAAATCTGAACACTGTAAGTCTGTACATCATTTTTACTTTGTTTTGCATATTACTTTCATGTTGATGAAAACTTTGTTACAATAATACATTTTAAACACCACATCCTTACATTGTACCATCTGATATGTGGACGGCTCCGCATTTACAAATAGCTACGGCTGGAACATTTGCATCAGCTAGAACCGGAAAAAAACGTGATATATTTTACATGGTGTTTATTTAAGATTATTATTTAGTTAGAATATTTTTGCTGCTGCTTTGATGTCTCGTTGGACGGACGGTATCGCGGACCAGTTTCATTTTGGTGCTTCTGTAGGACTCAAAAGGTGGATGGAGATACAAAACCTTAAACGCTTTAAATAACATTTTGAAAATCGATGCAAAAGGATTCGTCGAAGGAGGTAAAGATGCAACAGCAGTATCACTTCTTCTTATTGGGTTAGGGTTGATTCATAACGTTTTACATTGTATCTATCGTATTAATAACATGCTATATTCATTCAAACACAACGTCGTAGTCAAATAAAACAACAGCGTTTGTCACACAAGAGCTTTAAGATTCTTAAAGATTGTCTTGTTGTTTGTAAGGAACGATCTGATTAACAACTTACCCTGTTTATCTTCATTACCCAAAGCATACAGTAATGCAGGTGTGAGTTTTGATGGGATTCCTTGTAGTAAAACCATATCAAAGCAGTGACAGTCAGAACGCGTGCTGGTTAGTAGTGAGTCATGTGACCTTCTAATGCTTTGCCATTGGTTAGACGCACAGAACGCTGCGTTTCTAGCGCAAGGTGAAATTCATAAGCGTTATTTGCGTTGCTTCCTGCAAGAGTTTATCCTCTCACTGACCGTGTACTTTAAACGCTTTTTTTTTATCAAAACCGATGCCTAAATTTATTATTGTTTTGCTTCAGAATGAGAACAAAATCATTTCATGGTAACTTTTGCCCTCACGTGTGTTTAAAACATGTTTTTAGCCCATACATATTACACACTATAAAATACTATAAAATTACCAGCAATATTTGCTACTATAAACATTAACTATTGTAATGAACGGAGCTTAAAATAACACATAGCTTGTATCAACAGGTGTTAAGTTACTATTCATAAAGCGTTTGCTTACGCTTAAGAATCAAGTATTTTATTTTATTATAACTTAGCATCACATGAAGTGGTTAAATTATGTTACACTCGCTTAAACTGTTAATGAAATATGCATGTGATATTTTACGGCTGTCGAAGCTCACTGGAATGTGACTGGGGTACAATATAGGCTTGGCCGTAAGCAAGAAAATAATACAATTGGATGCCTGTCTGATCAAAATGGCAAATAGTTTTGTCTGTCATTGAAAATGAATGATTTAGAAAATAAAAATTAGGGACCTAATTAAATTGCGAGAATGACCTTAACTAGACGTGCAGCTGCCGCTGATGAAGTGGAACTTCTGGCGAAAGGCTTGTAATTCAGAGAAATTTGCTCCAGGAGAGGTGTGGAGACTCGCAGCTGCGATATCCAGAGTCAGAGTGGAAAGATGGAAGACTGATGGAAGAAAAGACATTCGGAGGAGCCAAGACTGTCTGATCAATTCAAAGCTCTTTTATTTAGCCGAGGAACCATGCTGCTCGCTCTTTGGTTCTGCTTTTTTAAACGAGTTTATCACGCTATGAGGAGCTGCCTCTGCCAAAATGTAACGTTTTGCCTCTTTTGTCCGCGCTGAGCGCCTCAATTCGGTCTACATTTATTATTTTGACCTTTCGGTAGCAGGGGATAGACTTCAAAGTGGAGCCTCTCTTTTGCTGTCCTTTAAGGAGACCTTTATGCTGTTGCGTTGTGTGGGGAGTTTTTTTCCCCTCTGTTAAAGTTTTGTCCCAAAGGCTGAGAAGAAAGCTGGACTCTGAGGGAATATTGAATGAAAATTAAAATCAATTAGGCTATGGACTTTAAAGTGTTTGGAAAAGCGCCTTGCAAAAAAACGCGGAGATTTTAAAGAGAAAATGCTCACAGTTGACGTACAATGGAGATGAATAGGCTCGTTTAATAGTTACATTTTCTTTGGTCGTCCTGGAAGCTGTATTTTAAGTAAAAATAGCCCATGTTTAATGCGTAAAAGTGGCGTAAGTTCTCTGGTGATTTAATTCCTTTAACCTGGAAAATTGACACTTTATAGTTCATCAATAAATTACATCAATAGAAATTGTTGAGGTTCCGTTGTAAGTTCATTTTCTAGCTTATTATTTGTTTGTTAGTGGCTTTTAAGTACGTTAATGGTTAAAATATAATAATATAATCATCAAAAAACGTTTAAGCTATATTTTGAAAAGCTCGTTTTTGTTATTCGCCCTAAAGTGAAAGTGACATGGCAATACATTGAACATAAACACCTTTTATCCCGTCACTGTAAATGCATATGATGAACAGCTGGTTATTAATACGTTTTTAGGATTTTATGTAATTTTGTCGTTTATTAATAAACTTTGTCTGCCACACAAACCCTGAAATATATTTAGGAAAACGTTGAGGCTTTTAGTAACCGCTTAAGCACTGTTTTGCCGTGCATCCAATTTAACAATAAACCAAAGGCAATGGGAATCATTTTAACTGAAGGACCGCAGACACCGTCTGCTCCTTACTGCCTCACTAAAAACAGGAGCATAGCACCACCTTGCGTATATAATCAGTAATTGCATCGTCCTGCGAACAGGTCCTTATAGTTAGTTCCCCCTTACAAGCAACAGAGAGTACATTCTTAAACATACATTACTGACACAAGTGGAATATTAAACAGTAACTTAAAGCAGTTTGTAAGGATAGGAGGCTGGCTTCTTTTAGAATTCATTTAATACAAGCATCTATGCCAAAAACATATCACCAAAAAAGAAGTACAGATGAATGCTGTTGTTTAGGTATATAAATCAATCTTGTAATTGACAGCAGTGCAAGAAGAATGAAAGAAACGTACCTGTAAAAGGTAAATGTAAGCTAACCCACAGGCATGAGATGTCTCTCAGTATTTAACATTTGAAATATTTTTTTTATCTATTTGAAAATATTTTCAATATTTAAGGCAAAGTGTTTCAACATTAGCATTTGATCACAACCAAGTATCAGTGTTTCAAAATCACAATATTTTCCACTGAAATTCTACTTGTCCTGGAAATCAGCCTTTCTCTTCTCAACAAAGGCAGTCATGCCTTCTTTTCTGTCCTCCTGAAAATTATAATAGAAAGTTTAACATTTAAGTCATTGCTTTCTTTGACAAAGAAAACAAATATGAAAAATATGACGCACCGTGGCAAAGGTTGCATGGAACAGTCTTTTCTCAAGCCGACTGCCCTCAGCTAAAGTCAGTTCAAATGCTGTAACAGACACAAAACTCTGAATGTAAAACTACATGACCACCAGTCTGGAGAACATCAAATGCATAAGTGTATTTTTTGAAAACAACAACTTTATTTATAAAACAAAATCATGTTTTATAAAACCACTGTTAACATAAACTCTCACATTAAATTCAGTGTGATAATTTGCATTTGGTTTTACAATGAAAATGGTTTAAGGCAGGTTTACACTGAAATTCAAATTATGCATTTTTAATGAGTAAATGTACAAACCCATACCTGCGTTAACAGCTTCCTTTGCCATGGCAGAAACAAGTTTGGAATTTCCAGCTATTTTCTCTCCACATCTGATAGCTTCTGAAACCAGCTGCTCCACAGGGAACACTTTACTAACCAGACCTATGGATTAATACATTTATACATATATGAAAATATGAGACTGAGTTTACATCTACATTACATTTAAGCCTAGCTAAGTTATAAGCAGTACAGCTAAATCAAATCAATAATGTTGAACATAAGTGTAAAAACAAACCAGACTGTTTTGCATCCTGGGCTGAGATTCGGTCCCCGGTCAGAACCATCTCCATCGCAAGAGATTTACCCACGGCTCTTGTAAGCCTTTGAGTGCCACCAGCACCTGAAGCAAAATAAATGGACCGCGATTCCAGTTGCCTTATGTGTAATGTGTTACTGACCACTGCAATGCAAAGTTACCCTGCAGCAATTAATCCACAAAATGTTAATCCACAAAGGCTAATCCTCTACTTTACCAGGGATGGTCCCCAGCAAGATTTCTGGCTGTCCAAACTGTGCCTTTTCTCCAGCATAGATGATGTCACACATCATGGCAAATTCACATCCTCCACCAAGCTGCCACACAGAACAAAAACAGAAAATGTATGAGCAACTTTCCAGTTGTGGCATAGACATTTTAAACCTCTAATACTCACCGCAAACCCATTTACTGCAGCAATAACTGGCTTTTTAACTGTAGATACTCTGTTCCAATGAGCCAAGAAGTTGCCACCATAGCACTCTTGAAAGGTTCTATGCTGCATCTCTTTAATATCAGCTCCAGCTATTATAGCATAAATGACAATAGAGCAAACAGCCATTAGTACTACAAATATTTACACATTTATATATATATACACACACACACACACACACACAAAGCACTGCATATTTTATTGATTGTTTCACACCTGCAAAGGCTTTCTCACTCCCAGTGATGACAATAGCTCCCACTTCCCCATCAGCTTCAAACGCATCCAGGGCTTTGCCCACCTCCATCATAAGCCCATCACAGAGAGCATTCAAAGCCTTCGGTCTGTTTAGCTGGATAAAACCAACATTCTTCTTTTCACCCTTTTTGTCGACCAGTATGTACTGATACTGACCACCTGGAAAAGAGAAGTGGTCGTCTTAATGCGCAATAGCTTCTGTAGCATAATAACACGTCTGATATTGCTTTTAAAAAATGTAATAATAATTACTTAGAATGTCTTTGACAACGGAGGAATTTGGGTAAGGACTTAACCTGGACAATGTTTTCATGACCTAGCAGCCATACATATATCTGATTTCTTAAATATGATACACAAAGTGAAAACACAGTACACACAACTCAGAAATGCAGGTTCTGACAAGCTTAGCGTATCCAAAGATTAGCAGGTTAGTGCATCTAACCAACACCAACACATCTAACCATGTGCCATTCAATCTCAATAAGTTGGTTAAAGGTAAACTGGTCAACTGTGCACCAAATTTACTGCCAGATCGACTGGCTTGCAGACGCACGCTGAGGTCACATAACCAGCGCATTTCAATGACCCAAGCGTCCGACCTCATCCAAGCTGACATTAACAAAGACGTTCCTATTTTTAGGCTTGTTATAACAGGAGTCCCTGTTACCTGAACAGCAGGGTCTTGATGCTGGTAATGCAGATGGCACCAGTTTAATTTGTTTATAAAGTAACCCAGCAGACCTGCGAAACAGCGACATGATTGCGCGTGAATAACCGTGACGTTACCGTGACCGTCACTGTGGAGCCCGGAGCTGATTGGCTCTCGTTGGTGACGCCAAGTCAGGATGCCAGATATCATAAAAAAACTCCCATCGTTTTATCCTTTTTTTTGACAGGGAATACGCATCGGTTTTATGTCAACTAATATATATATATATCTCAAACAACAAAGCCATATTTCAGCAGGCACATTTTTGATAAATACCAAGTTCTGAAAGTACATGAAACCAATTTTACTGAAAATCAACAATGAAAATGATTGTTCAACTACAATTATTCAACAATACAAACTAGCTTTAGTAATGGGCCAGCGAATATATATATATAACAGACATCTTTCAAAGATGTTAAAAGGTTTACCTAAATACCATACATTAATAGCCGATACGATACTTGTCAAGAACAAAAAATATTTGGCAACAATGTAGATCCGTCTCCGTACAATGTAGAACGTATGGCGCCCTCTTCTGGTAATTTAGGTCACATTTTCTGAATAACTTTTCTTGGTCTTTTAAGTGCGTACATAGTAGACATTAAATGACTCCAGAGTTTGTAAGGATTGCTTTTATTGGACTACAAACAAATTAAAAAACTGAAAGTCGTGAAACTTACAAACCTATAAATTAACCAAACTCAGACTGCACTGTGAAACCAACACACACAAACAATGTGTTTACATACCAACTTCAAACAGTCAATTCAGATGACAGTGTCCCAAAAATAGACTATTAATAATTTACAATTATGTTTGGCTTTTAGAAATTTTATTTCACACAAAAGCTTTCCACTCATTTGCTTCTCTTTAGATGTTTCACACTGCAACATATTTAGATGGTTTCTGGACAGCAATCGTGACATATTGGCAAATTTTATTTTAACATCTGCAGCATTTGCTTAAAGTGATATTCACACTTGGTCTATTGGTGTAAAACATTAGTAAGGATTTAGTTTAGATCTCAAACAACAAAGCCATATTTCAGCAGGCACATTTTTGATAAATACCAAGTTCTGAAAGTACATGAAACCAATTTTACTCTGCAGGTCTTGAAAATCAACAATGAAAATGATTGTTCAACTACAATTATTCAACAATACAAACTAGCTTTAGTAATGGGCCAGCGAATACATTGAAGCTTCTTAAACAGTCAAATAATAAATAACATTAGGCTCTAAAAGCAAAGCTTTGAGCAAATTTCTAACAAACAAACAAAACAAAAACAAACAAACATTAGCTCTGATGAACATGAAACTAGTTAACACTCAGACTATTATTACATAAACTATCAACCCTTTCCATGGTTGAGACATTATTGCAGTACCAAAAACATACAAATAAAAAGCAAATGTAACCTACAGAGCCCGTGCTAGGTAGTAAATCTACATCCAAAGTTCAAAGGCTTCAATCATTTACAAAACAGAATCATAACATTCATTTTGAATCTTCATACTGAAGTCTGAACAATTGTTGCAATTTGTTTTGAGATTCAAGACAAAACACATCATCGATTATGGAAGCATTATAAATAGTATCTGGAATCTGGAAAATCAGAAGGATCATAGCGAGAAATGCAAAAATTCTTGGATGTTGAAAGCAATGCTGAGGTCAAAAGTCTGATGCAGTGCAGTCAACACTATTGACTCTGTATGCTGTGTTTCATCTTTAGAATAAAACTTTACTCCCTCCCCTTTAAAATTTATCCATGTGTAACATCTTTTGGGAATCCTCACATACACACAAAAAAGGATACACTAAAATGGCCTGTTTCACTTTTAAACATTAAAACTGTATTGACAGAATGACATCACAACCCATAGAACTCCTTGTTAAAATAACAATACAGTTAAGTTTTAAATACTGTTACCCTATTGGTCCAACTGGACAGATGCTAAATGCATCTCACTCAGTTCTAATGTGTTTGCCACAAAATGTCAGCTTCAGTAAAGAAAAAGGTCTGTGGTCAAGGACCATATTACTTGCAGTTCCAATACACCAACTGTTTATGTGCAGCAAATTCATGTTTAGTCTTAAGCAGAGAAATCAGTATACTGAGCATCAAGATATTCTGAGTATGCAAATATACTATAAAGTTATTTAGCTCTGATTTTCTATAAGGAGGGGCCAATAATTGAAGCTTTGAGTACAATTCAAAACCGTAAGGCGTTTTATTTGAGCACTCCGCTGTTACACTCAATAAATATTCAAACTTAAATGTGATATTGAAAGAGCCACATAAAAGCTTTTGAAATTCATTCTTAATTACACACAAAGTGTTCCACGTCTCCAGAACACAAGCAGTGAGTTTAAGTGTTTTTACACAATATTACAATACTGACATTGTTTTAGAAGTGAATATAATGGCCTACTGTGTAATGAACACATTTATCAACACAATGGTTGGTGTGACATTAGTACCATATGTAGGTATGCTGGACAGCAGGTTACTGTACTGTAACTAGCAGCAATAATAATCATACTAATGCAGTCCTAAAGTTTAAGTGTTGGTAAAACAGAAGACAGGAAACAGATTATATACTGTGGCAGAGAGCATTGTGGGTACTGTGTAGCACAGAGGATCCTTACAGATCATAAAACAAACAAATGGCCAAAAATGACAAAACACAGAAAATATGCTGATTCTTGGCTGCATGTTTATATTATGAGGAGCAACACGAGTCTGAGTTATAAATAAGGGAGTTGGAGGGAATAATAGGCTTTTTCTTTGAAGACACTCACTTTACATCCACAGATAAGCTATTATGAAGCCCATGAGTGGATGATTGTACATTCAAGAAACAATTTAGCCCTGTTATTTGTTTTCCTTTACTTTATACCTGGTGGTTACAATACAATGTAAACTGGGGAAGCAAGTTGAGTTTTGTAAAATCACTTCACTGAAAGTAAGCTTTCATTCCTCAGCTTGTGAAAAAACACAATCATTTGTTGGTTTAGTTGCTAAGGATTTGACATTAATGTTTTGTTATGAAATACTGTGTTGGCTTGAAGGGGAACAGCTGGATGATCAAGCCACCCAAATTTCAGTCAAGCAATCCTCATGTGACATTCTTCTGCAGTGCAACGCAATAGCGAATAAAATAAATGGTTGCAATAAACAGATATAGGAGAAATAATGCAGGATATTTAACCACACACCCTGCTACACAACTGGGGAAAAAATATTTCCCAAAATTATTATTGAAGTTTTTATTGATTATTGAAGAACAAAATGCAGACACGAAAACCAAAAATGGGTGGAATGCTAAATAGGAGTTCTAGTAGCCAAACTATTTCAAGCTAGCTTATTATTCAAAAACTACATATTGACAACAACACTAAATTATTAATTAGAGCAACTATCTGATTTCCTGAGTCTTGGATTATTTTTGAAGTGACACGGCCATACTACACGCATGTTACATTGGCAGTGTCTATTCAGAGCAGCGAAATCTGAGTGGCGTGTGGTACTGTCACAGAGTGTGTATCAAATTGTGCAATCCCTGAAAAATGATCTTAACTGAACAACCAATAAGCTACAATGTGATGAAAAGATCACTAAAACACTCGAGAGGGGGCACACATCTGATATTGCAACCATTCACCAACCTGAAACAATGCTTCTAAATACATAACACAAAATACAAATGATGCTGAGAGGCCTTCATTGCTTGTGGCAACTGTACAGGTGGGTGTGATCACCTGTGAGGAGTCCTTTCTTGTAATTGGTTAGCCCAGCTTAGTGATCTGAAGACTACCATTAATCCGGATCATATTAATGGCCAGCAAAGACTTAACTTTGTGATAAAAGTCAAACAGCTGGTGTCCATCCACAAAGATCCTAAAACGCTGGTGCTCACAATGGATCTCAATCTGCATGAATGGAAAAAACAGGAGGGGACAAAAAAAGAGTGAAATGAGATCAAATCAAAAGAATCCTTTGTCAGTCACTGAGATTCATTGTGGATAGTGTGTTGAAAGGAAGTACTTGTCTGACTTTGCATGACTCTTTATCTGAAACAGTTGTGGATTGATCTTGTACTGGACTGACCCATTTTTGGTTCTTCTCAGCCATGTGTACAAAACATAAGCACTGATTATCTCTCAGAGTTTCTATCCACTGTGGTTGTACAATTTTCTGTCATACAGATGTATTCTGCAATGGGCCATTATGAAGGAATGCATATAAAGCAGGCATGTTTTTTTTTCTGTGCTCGCTGTTTTTCCTGGACTGTGTCTGAAAAATGCTGCCTGTGCAATCAATATACTAGGTAGAATATTTTATTAGGTAGAAAGGCATCAGTGTATCTAATATATGCGTAACAAACTGTCTACTAAGACGTCTTTTTCTGTCTGAAACCAGCTCCCTAAGGAAAGTATCTTCATATAAAATCTGTTTAGAGATATGCTGTTTAGAGATCTAAGCATGTGGATACTAAAGTTTCTGTTTTACCCTGAATGGCTGGTCTGGGATGAAGGGGAAGTAAGCTATGGCTGCCTCTTCCTCACTCCATTTCCCAGAAATCCGTGCGTTCCTCAGGAACTGCCGGTCTGTGAATCGTACACTGAGATTCAGGGCCACATCAACGAGATCTTGATCTTCTTTTTTTTCATTGCGGCCGCAGGTCAAACTGATGTCAAAGCTATGCAGAACACAAACAGTACACAGACACAGTTGATTAAACCAATATATCTAGTGTCAACATAGACATCAATTGACTTGCAATTGGCCAGTATGACTGTATGGAAGGTAATATGTGTGACTGTTGCTGTTTTCCTGTGCTGCTTTATGGACATGTTTCTGACAAGCCGAACGTGCCCTTCTAGCATTCAATCTTAACACTAAATCAAATGCTTTACCATAGATGTGCAGGTATTTGTGTACAGAAGAGTGACACACCCTGTGCTGAGATTGTTTAGTGATTTGTCACTTTGACAGCTAATATAAACGCCCTCCAACACCCATGTAGTTCATCATGCTGAACTTAACTTATACTGAATATAAACTCAATATAAAGAATTCTATAATACTCACAGGGTAATATGGAGGCAAATCCACAAAACTAAAGAAATAGGACCTTGCTGTTTCTTAAAAGCTTGTGAGCTGACTTACTAGTGACAACTTACTAGTGTTTCTGAAAGTGCCTCATGCCCAAAAAAGCTGTGTAAGACAATTTACAAGGATTTAAACAAAATGCATATTTATTCTGTCATTATGTGAACATTTGAAGACATACAGTAATGAATCACTGCATTCATTCATTCATTATGTTACAGCAGTATAAACTGACCAGCCAATGCAATCCTACCTGTCTGGCTCTGTATCTATGATGCCCATGACAATGATCTTCTTCCCAGGCCTCATTCCACCTCTGATCCGTCCACTGAAAGGAACCGTCTGGAATATTAGACGAAAAATAAAACACACGCTTAGACATCAACGTCAGACTGAAGTACACAATAATGATGGTTTAACACAGCTGGTGTACCAGAATACGAGAGATGTCCTCTTTATCGGGGGAGATGAGACCAGCATCTCCGAATGAATTGTTCAGGTGATGATCATCTTCGGTGTTCTTTCATAAAGAAAAAGAGGGAATCCAGGAAGTCAAATTTAAAAAGCAGGATAGCGAGAAGATCAACTAACGCACTATAACGCGGATGCTGAATTTAACAATATAACGACACGCCTTCACTGCATCTGTGGATACAGATGCGCTTTGGATACCGACACAAAGCAGCGCAACACAGTTACCCAGCAGACCAGAGCTAAAACAAGGCTTGATACACACTTGCATTCTTACACGTATGCAATGCATATTAACAAAATTATTATGAATGTCTTTAACTCATGGTGCTGGACATGAACAAGTCACAGCTCTCCTGTGATGGTTTCTCTATTGCACTATTGTCTTAATTTTAGCTGTAACGACTGCATTAAACTACCTGCGCGTAAACATTAAAACATGAAAATGGTGTTTCATTACAGCAGTATTTGTTACTTACTACCGCGTCCTTTTCCATGCTCGCCACCGCCATCTTGAAACAAAATACCATAGGATGCTTATCAAGGCGGTCCAGCCCAGGAATGTGTCACTGTGGCAGACTGATGGGGTTATAATAAGGGACCGAGGTTCAAGATAAAACTAAAACCCAAGCAGAAAAAAACGTTTTGAGAAACAACTGCGTTGTTTATTACATGTGAAAGAAACGACGCGGATTATAGGATTGATGAAGGTTAATCCAGCCTATATATTAACACAATCTGCTCCGATTTGATCGCATCTGAATAACCAACATTGCGGAGTAAGTGGCCACATTAGTACCGCTACTGATTTCTGTGCTTTTCATTCTGGATTTTGTTTGGTCTTAAGTTACTGAATATGTTTGTAACGTTTCAGGAGGCCTGTTGTTTGAAATACTGATCAAAAAATTGTTGGAATGGATGTTAATTTTGTTAACTACATTGTGTAAAATCTGACAGCTTTTCTCTTAACATGTTTTTAATTCGAGTTGTATAAAATGAGTGTCGGCTCTAATCTGCAGGGAAAGGAGACACCTAGTGGCACTTGTGACAACTGACAGCAGTTCTAATGAATAAGATTTATATGATGTAAATTTGTGGTTTATTATATCATACTTACACAACCATTCTTACAAAAACATTGTAATAAATATTTATATAGTTATATATCTAGAGGTTTTGCAGCGAAGTGATTTGTCAAAATTTGAATTCTCTCAATTCTACTCTTCAAATAAATAAAATAAATAAATATCCAAAAAGAATTGCATGTTTTCAAATAATTTAAATAGGGTCTTGTTCATACTTTAGTCTAATCAATATGGTATGTATTTATTGATATACTGTTTAATCCAGTTCTATTGTGTTATCTCATTAAAAATTGTTATCTTCTCTCTCTCCCTCTCTCTCTCTCAGAGAGTGTCTGTCTCTCTCATTATTCAGATTCAAATAGTTAAGCATCAGCAATTCACCAGTTCAACAGTTGCACTAGGGGCAGGCTTGAGAATGTAACCCCAACCCC
>JBAJNP010005726.1:0-27958 GCA_036877545.1 Yasuhikotakia modesta
TTAACCTCATACTTAACCAATCATAATATAGGTTACAGACTGCAGCTTTAACTTGCCAGAGGAGAACTGGCCCTCCCCGACCAGCCTGGTTTCTCACAAGGTTGTTTTTCTCCATTTGTACATTCTCTGGAGTTTTTGTTTCCTTGCCACCGTCGCCCTGTTGGCTTGCTTAACGGGAGTCTGCTGACACTAGCATAAGCCACCACCCTCACCATCTGTTCTTTAGTAACATTTRTGTTTGTTTATCTGTTACTTTTCATCATTTTCTGTCTGTGCATGATTGTATGTTTATTAATGTGTTCTGTCTTTTTCTTAGTTAATCTGTTGACTTTAAAGTGGTTTCATTTCAAGTTTACTTTAAACACCTTTTGCTATTTTGCTTATGTTTGTACAGCTGCTTTGTGACAATGTATCATTGTGAAAAGCGCTCTATAAATAAATTTAAAAAAAAACTTGAACTTAGATCTTTCAAACTAGGAGTGGGAATGTTCGACAGCTGTTTTGCAACAAACCAGGATTGGTCCATCTCCATCGGACCAAGCTACCAATAGAAATCCACCCCTTCTGATCATGTAGCTCCAGCGTCTATCGATCTCGCAAGCAAGCGTTTGGGATTCGCAAGCAAAACTTTTTGACTCACAAACAAAACTTTTGGATTTGCAAGTAAAACTCTTGGATTCGCAAGCAAAACTTTCTGACTTCTTTTTTTGCAAGAAAACCTTTACGATTCACAAGCAATATGTTTTGACTTGAAAACAGAAGTTTTAGATTTGAAATGAAAGAAAATGCGAACACAGACGATTTTTATTTTCAAATCTTGATTTTCTGTTTTTAAAACTATTTTTTGTTTGTCATTTTCTTTTCTTTGCTTGAATAGTAAAGAAACAAAGTAAACTCCATAGATATAGAGGTACACACACTCAACAGGGAATACAATGTCAAATAATATTAGTTTCACCCCACAGTGGGACAGAAATCCAATAACAAATCTGCTTTATTTGTTTGTATCTGGTATCACACAGAAAACACAATTGGTTTAGTACACAGGGGTCTCAGAGACCTGTGGGGAGCTGTACACTGTGTTAAATATGACAATATGTTTGACTACATTTCTGAACTCTCAGGTAATATTATGACGCCATGTCCAAAAAAGCCATAATAGTACCAAAGCTGCCCTAATTCTGTACTCACTAAGTACCCATCCAGAATATTTAAGTGACTACATCTGTCATTAACACATAAATTCTGCTTGGTAAACCGGAAACTGATTGAAGCAGCTGTTTGGACAGAATTTGGACAGAAAGCTTGCCACTGGATTCCCAAAGGAAATCATGAAAACCTCTTAGTTTTCCAGATTTAACAAGAATTTCTCCACCTGTTGGTCTCTGTGGGTCAAGGAACTCAGACTACAGCACTGTCACACAGACATACAGAAACTCTCAGAAGAATACATCCCGAATAGGCCATCTTACAGAGATGTGAATCCTACACAAAAGATTTGACTGATGCTACACTAATAAAAAAGAGTAGAATATAAACTAGTAGAAATTAGAAATAAGAATTTATATAGACTGTCAATTACCTGTGAATTATCAGAATTACCCAAAGTCCAGTGAAATGGATAAACGGTTAAAGTAAACTGGTTAACATTTTGCAATTTTTAAAAGCAATCATTTTTGTATGCAATATGTATTAGACTGTCCATAAAAGGTCTACTTCTGCCACATAGGTCAAAGGTACCACATATGTCTACAGCTTGTTTTACGATATCTCATAACGGCATTTGGTTGGTGGTATAATAAGGAATGACCCTCTAAAGTAAAGATTATACTGCAAAGGAACCTTAACCACAAAGACAGCTGCTGGGCTTAGTGCCTGCTAATAAAGCAATAAATATGACAGCCATTTTTAGTGATTGTAAATCCACTTAAATGATGGTAAATCCTATTTTACCTAGTGCAGCCGGTGCCCATGATATTCAAGGCTATTATCAGCCAATTGAAAAATGACACAGCTGAGCACAAATTCATTGGAACATCACCAAGTCACACGACCTGTAACTCACCAGAGTAACTATGGCACACTCCGCTGTGAGCTGGGCTGCACTGAAGAGTGTACGGACAAATCTGTAGATCTGTTTCTGTTCTGGGTCATGTTTGTCATATTCTGACGGCACCTCCAATTTCTGCGATAGAACAGAGGTGTGGACAATGAAGTGGGGTTGAGAACACTGAAATATGAAAATCAAAAATGAACTACAGAAACACTTACTGAAAGTGGATGAAGTTTCTCATCAAAAATGTCTAACAGCATTCGCCCGTCCACATTTCTGAAAGAAAGTGGGTGAAATTACAGTAGGGAATATTGTTACTTATCGACTGTAGAGGTAATATCCTTGTGTGCTTTATTCAATAAGTAATATGTTTGATTATAAAGCTTTATGTAATTGGTTAGTACCCAGAATTGTTAGATCTTATAGTAAAATCTTAAATATTTTACTGTTTTGCTATGAATTACTGTGAAAATGTATTTGTTTAAACCATGATTTAAATGATTTGTTTTAGTTATGATTTACTTCCAGGTTTAAAACAAACTTTACATCCCAGATTGTCAGAATGGTTTCAGACCAAATTTAATCTACTACATAATTAGATTTGCTTCATGTCATTGTTTTACTGTTGTTCGGCTCTCAAACCTCTTTCTAGGTTTGAGTACATCTGTGATAGATTGTAGCACATCATTTGATGCAGCAACACTTTGCAGCTAACCTATTCTCATTAACCTCCATGATCTACACCACGTCTTAAACTCACTCAAGTGTCTTTTAACCTCTGGACATACCCACAATGCACTGCATTACATGTGATCCAGTCCTAAAGAATAGTACTGCATCCAGTACTGCAACCCCTGAGGCAAGGGTCTACATTAAAGGGTCTATGGGCTGTCTTTTGAAAATGTGACCCATGCTGCTGAGCTTCATGAATCCATTTAGCAGGAGCAAATGAAACACAGTTTTCCTGCTGTGCCATTCATGATGTTGTGTGTAATAACTCAAACACACGCACATTTCAATATCAAATATGATGAGAGAAGGTGTAATAATACCTGTTTTTTATATGGTAGTATATTGCCAGGGCAACACTGTAGAGGAACAAAAAGAGGGACAATTATATAATATAATAATAAGTGTTACCATTACGATATGAACATTAAATTTAAGTTTAAAGGAAATGAGAAGCTGAATTTATACCCAGATAAAGATACTTACAATTCACATACATACTAAATAGATAGTTCATCCAAAAATTAAAAAGAATATTTTTTCATCTTCATGTTGCTTCAGTTGATATTGTTCTGAAAATCCAATTGGTTTAATAATGGTTACTGGAGTTGTTAAACTCCGAAAAACGACAGCATGAGTAAATATGACTCATACACTGTATGCTGTGAGTTTGCTGTAGCCTTATGGTAGCTTTGTGTAAAAAACATGCCCAAACTAAATCATAATTCTCCAAAAATCTGCCCTTCTGTTGTGGCTCTCTGATCTGAGTGCATAAATTGTGCATAAATATGTGACATCAATGACCAAACCTGTCAGAAGCAAATTTCATTTTGGGTGAACTATCCCTTTAAGACACTAACATTTGATCTCAAAGGCCTATATTTGGCAATTGCATAGGGTAAAAATATTTGTGGCATAAGTGGCATATCAGACAAAACTGCCATTCACATTTTCATATGCGCTTAAAGTTCTGTGAGTGTTTTGTGGAAGGTTCCAGTACCATTTGATGGTGTATTTGAGGTTGGGTTGGCTAACGGTACTGTCATCCAGAAAGATTGTCGAACAAGAACTGTACTTGCGTCTCATTGGACCAGATGGATGTTGCTAAAAGACACACACAATGCAAATTACCATATTAGCTTTCAGGCACGCACACAAACTTACGACAAACAGCTTGAAAATTAGGCCACCTGGAGCCCCAAAGAATCTATTATCTTCTTATTTCAATCTGACTGATTCTCACTGTGTTTATGTATGTGTATTTGAGCATCTCAATTCTCTACAAACACACCACAATTAAATTACTTCATAACTTGTGTTACTTGTCAAGACATTTATAACAAGCTATGAGCAAACTATTATAAGCAACACTAATGCAAATAAATCATAACAATGTCACAACAGATACAATATCACAGTTTAAAGAAATTAAAAAGCAATTTTTGCTTAATATACTTTACCTTTGACTCCACAATGTGCGTTAACTTGCAAAATAATAAAAGACGTTAAAATAGGAACAAAGCGTAAGCTGTTCTTTGCAAGTTTTATTAGTATGAGTAGCATGCAATTATGAAATAATGATGAAATTATGCCATACATAACACAAAAGGTATAGAATTGAAGGATTAAAAGAAATGCAAGCCTGTTACAGGTTCAACACAAGCTATAATAGTAGTGCAATGTTAGTTGCAGCGTTCTCATGTGTTGGATGAGATTAGTTCTGTGGGTGTTGTGACACTCGTGGGTGATGCTTTAATTGCAGGCACAATATGCTTCTATGTGAAGAAACAAATCCAACGCCTCACTGATGATACTTACATGGTTGACGTACAGACTTTTCCTTTTTTCCCGAACTGAAAAGAAATAATGTGTAATTAGCGGCACAAAAAACATCCATTCCCCTAATTAGTGTAAGAGCATTAATTAAATTAATGATTGCATTAGGACAAATTAAAAACAAATTAGATTGCATTAAAAAAATGTTTTTTTTAAAAAAGCAGTCAAGAGTAGGCGGAGAAACAGCAGGCCTGAGAGTAAGTTATGAAAACCGAAAACATGAGACCGGGGTCTCTGCAGAACAAAAAGGGGTGTTTCTCAAACCGCCATAGGCATTTTAAATTTGCTAAGATTTGCTAAAATTAAGTGGGTGATTCCTGCTACTTTTATCCCATTTGATTGTAATGTCCTTTGGAAAAATGCCCCATAATTGCAAAATGTCTTCTGTCCTTTTGTTTGGACAGTTGAAAAACACCTATAAAAACACCTTGTATGAAAACATCCAACAATTGAGAAATACCCCTTTTGTGTTTCACAAAGATCTATACTGCAAAAGCATTACTATGCCCAGCTAGTAATTGGTTGTGCATGCTGTAAACTGTTTTGTGTTTGGGGAGTGGTTTGATTAATCACACTATTTGTTGTATGGCATAACATTACAAGACAATCATTTGCTGATCAATTTCCTGTAAATGTTTCAGGATATCAGTGCTGTTGGCAAAAGCAATAGAGTTGAAAATAGTATGAAGACATAATAAAATCTATTAAACAGTGTGTGTTTGCACAGGGTTTAGGCCTTGAACTACTGTACACAGACGAAACCCCTTCATTTATTTGTTATTTCACTGCACTGAGCTCTGTACTTCTCGTTCCAGTGGCAGTGTTTTATAAAGGGAACATCTATACTGGAAAACAAGATTGCTTTTGCTTTTCTGTAGAAAACAAATAAAGGTTCTATGTACTATGTTGATAAATCTCTTATATCTTTTAAGAAAGGCTCCCTCTCCAGCCCAATGGAATCAATTATTTAAAAAATTGTAAAAACCTAATGAACTTGACTGCATTTCATATTTATCTCTACTGAACTATGTGTGGGTGGGGCTGGTGACTGACAGGCAGTGTGTTGACAGACTGACCAATCATGTTAATGGACTGCACAGAAGACAGGTTAAAATGAGGCAACTGACATGACTTTGCACATAAGTCTCATCAGATCTGTTATCTAAACTATGGTACTGGAGACATCACAACAACATACATACAAATTAATACAAAAGCTGCATAGCCAGACAAATAGGGCTGTTTAGTAAAGCCTACATACACTGACATTATCAACATGCAATGCTATATCACTTATAAATAATTTAAATCTGTCATTTAGTTGCTGTTTGTATCTAAAGATACAATACCCTTAAATATTTCATTTCAGTGGCACTGTGGTATACTTCTCAAAAGGTCTTTGGTAGACAGTAAGAGACATTAGCAGTGTATACAGCTACTGAATAAACAATAACTAAATTAATAAATTAAATAACAAAAGGAAGTGTTACAGTTATTACATAGTGTGATGGTTGCAATGTGTAATTAATTTAATACCAGCAGATTGACCATTTAGGCCCTGTATTGATTATCATATGAGCAATAATGTAAATTCTGATATCAAAATGAATAAGAACAGTTATATTAAGACAAATATTTGGTGATTATAAATATTTCCACATATGTTTGTAGCCACTTTCTCTTAAGTAATTATAATAATTATAATTACTTTCTAAATTATAATTTATAATTACAATTACAGTTGGTCAATTACAGAGAATTGATTTATAAGGAAATCAGTTTGCCGGGTCAGCAATCAATAGTATTCACAACAGTTCCAATGCAGTGCTGTTTTGTTAGAAGCTGGTAGTGTAGCTAAATAGCTAATTATTTTACAAAAGTGTAGCTTAACTGCAGTTGGTCTACTTAAAATTTTATGTAGCTGTTAGCTCCTTAAGGAGCTACAGTTTTAAAAAATCCTCAACATGGTGTACAGTATGTACACACAACAACTATCAGCTTAATGTAAAAGTACAGACATTCCGACTATGAAGCTTTAGCACAACACACAGCAGCAGGCCAACAGACACGCCGAAACAAACGTACCTTTCTTGTTGGGCAAAAGAACTGAAAAACACAAGGGTAGTGATTTCTAAATAAAATCTTCAAATATGGATAACAAAGTTGCCATTTAGTTTTTTTTTGCTTTATATGCCAGTTTTGTTTACAGAATTGTCCTTTTATAATGTCGGTGAAACAAAAAGGCGTCTGATAGTCATGTAACTTTCCACTAATAACTCCCTAAGAAACAAGGCAAATATCATCACATTAGCCTGGCTACAAATATCACCCGCTGGGCAGCAGGCCGTTTAAACAAAGCATTGCCACCCAGAGGCATCACATTAAATATAACTAAAATCTTCTCTGAGGGTGGAATGTTTGGTCTGACTGGGTTTTGGCCATCTGTGTTGTTGCCCCTTTCGATTGGATGAAATTTAAGCTATCATGAGCAAAGCTTTCATTGTAATTAACTCTCCCTTCCAGCATGCAGTGCTGAATACAGTCTATCCCACTCATCAGTGAGTCAGGAGACCTGAAGCCTCTCTCACCATCTGTTTGGGACTTGCTGAGGAAGATGGTGCTGGCACGCGGGTGGTCCGAAGGGTTGTACTCCATGTTGAGTTCTGAGAAGGGCAAAAAGAGAAAGATAACTTAATTATTCAAGACTGAGGCTGGGGTTTCTAATACTGTACTAGAATGATAATAGAAACATTGTTTTTATTATAGTCAGGCAAGCCAATCATTGAGTAGTTATAGTGTACACACAGATGTGAGATAATTAGCTGTTGACAAAATATGGCTTGAAAACTTGCACATGAGCAGTCTGTACAAATTTAATAGGGTTTATCTTTTTTATTTTGAATCTTTAGTTTACGTTTTAGTCAAAAATTATTTTACATATGTCATGTCTGAGATATTTTTTCAATTTATTCATTTTTTAAATGCAAAGTCAAGTCGAGCAGAGTAATTTGTTATATGCAATATTTTAAGCAATCTCTGGTTATCACATTTTATCTGCACATGTAGGGTAATTTTTTTTAATTAAAAAGAGTTAATTTAAAATATACTAATAAATGTGTTTACTGTATTAATATACATTCCACAAAAGTACTATGGATTTATTAGACAATATTAAGCTATGCAATTTTGCAAACACTAGGGGGCAGATCTATCAAAGGACCTTGTATTTCTTAAATTGTATGCATTATACGCTGTATTTTATTACTATGCAGAAATATAAAAGCAATTAAGAAAATAAGAAAATGTATTAATAAATCTGCATAAAACCCTAATAAAAAAGTGTGCTTAGAAAACATAAAGGTATGTGAGAAAACTTAAAATTGGTGAACCTCACAGGCTGAATATTAACCTGAATAAAACAACTCCTCACATTTATGACAGAAGAAAACAATGCTGTAGTTTATACCAGTCCACTGCTTGAATACATGAGTGTTGGGAATAAATGACAAGGATGGGCCTCAGCCCCCATACATTTCTCCCCCCTTCATCACATGGTCTAAGACAACATTCTCTTTGTTACTTTCTCATGATAGCCCTACTTCTAACTGAAGACAGTCACAAGGGAAATGAAGGGGAATAATTAATACAAACATAAACATACAGTCATTGACCATGGTAAACCCACTGTCAGTTTTAATCTGCTCTAATACACAATACAAGACTTGCTTTTTAATTTCACAAATTTAGACACACACACACACACACACACACAGGTGTCATCAGAGGAAAAGTACCACACCCCAGACAGGAAAGAGGAAATTCAAGAGTTCCGAGCCTCAAAACATGAACCAGTCAAGCAAAGTATCTGTTGCCCTCTCTGTCTTTATCATACCATAGTGTTAAACTAACAGTTGTGACACGTGCTGAGATCTGCAAAATTATCAAACCCTAATAGAGAAATAAGCCATCACTTTGCTCACAAAGGGCTGCCATGTGAGCAAATCCATTGTGCAAAAAGGTTTTGAAGCGATGTCTTTTGTGTAGGAGAGCTACTTGAATCAAAAAGGAGTGTTGAGTGTGAGATGTATGGAGGACCAATCTGAGGAAAAGACTGACAAATAAAAGATTCTAGAGTCTAGGGCTGTATGGGAGAGAGAGGTGAAAGATGGAGAAGGAGGGTAAAAACAATAAATGTGTGGCTAGTCTCAAAGCATATATTTGCTAGACTGGGCAGTAGAAGTGTACACTGTAAGTTTGATTATAATACATTGTTTGTGTGGCTGACATGAAGCAACCCAGAGCAAGCCATGTGTTAAAAAGTTAGTCCCTCAAATAATTTTGGGTTTTACTGATGTGCATAATATATTGGCTGTTTTTCAATGCCTTTAAAAGCAATTTATCCAAACAGAATTTATTGCCAAAACTATGCTTTTTATAATGATAGATTTACTGTTTTAAAGCAATAACTTTGTAATTATGCCATATTTATTAAATAGTTCTTAATTACTTAATACTGCATTTTAATCTTAATTCTGCATTTGCATTATATATTAAACATATAAAACATTTTGTGTAAAATTTAAAATACATTTACTGTTACTGAACATAACCTATCCCATGATTTTGATAAAACAAGTTGTTACATACACATACACATGTAAAACACATGATGTATTGTGTTGCACAGATTTTGATTGCACAGACGAATTGTGTGGGACGAAAACAGTTTTCTATGACATGAGTAATTTCCTCTTTTCCTGTGACCCCACCCTCTGTATATTGTGAAGAGGGGTAGAAGTTCGGAGTCAGCTGAGTCTATACACCCCACCATTTCCTCACATGCAGGAAGGATTTGCTCCCATCATACATGCAAACACAGTACACAATGAGCACACATGCATTCAGAACACACACAAATTGTATGTCTTTTGTTAACAATAATATAAGTTGATAATAATAAAGTCTAACACAATGACCCCTAGCCACCTAAGATCCAAAAATATCTCAAACAGTGCCACAAGGGCTGGACGATATATTGAATATTTATGATCCATTTCATGTTCTTTGCTGGCAATATAAAACTTTTAAACAAGCAAATATCATAACACATGACTTTGCCATTAAGTCTTCAAAGGCAGTGCCAGTAGGGCCGTTCCTAAAAACAGGCATATTTTAATAGCAACGTAAAATACTTATTCAAACTTGAAATTGTTATTTTCAATTAAACATTTTAAAATAATAATGTAATTTATACCATTCAAAAGTGTTTGAAAAGATGTTTTTACACAGCCATTAACATTTTTTAAATGTGTAAAAACAAATATGTGAAGACGATGAAGAATCTAAATGTACAATGAATATGATATTTATGATTAATTCTTATTAATGGTGATGCTTTAAAAAAGACATAATAGCTATCCATTAGGTCAATTAGGTTAGCTATCAACTTAACGCCAGTCTCCTCTGGGCACAGCCTGCGGTCTGCATGGTACCAATGCCCACAGCTGTGAACCTTCACCCTGTAGTGACTGACAAATGTGAGCATACACACACCAGCAGAACAGCAGAGGACACAGTCATAAGAAGATATCCAAATGAGATGAACTTCTGCGTTCTCTATTAGCCTTAGTTGGCCGTGCCTGAGAATACTGAACTTTGCCATTGACAGCAGAGGAAAGTTTTCTTAATCAGTCATCTACAATAAATTTACATTTCTTAAAATAATATGTTTAAGAATCAAATAAAACATCCTTTTCCATTTAAATACGTTTATGCCCAATTTCACACATCTCACTATGACTGTACTAAGCCTTGTTCATAAAGGAAATGAGAATGGAACGTAAAAGATGTTATTTTTCTCCCCTCTGCAATAAACCTTAAGGCATTCTCCTGCTCATTCAGCTCCCAATCCTACAGGAATTATGACAGCCATGCCCAACTCATTCCCGTCACCTGGACAGATTGACAACAGAAAGACCAGTTCCTTTAAATCCCAGAGTGGAAGGAAGTGGGGATTCCTGACTGGAGCAAAGCTCAAGAGGTTTCCTGAATTCATTCAGCTGCTCTGCACAGCATGCAGAAGCCAAATGTATTATGCTCAGTGGTGGCAATAAAGCTGCAGTCGTCTCTGCCCTATATTGATGGACTTTGTGAAATAAAATATGAAATATTTTATTGTCCTTCATTCGATGTTTTTAAAAAATATTTGTTTGATGTATTTGCATGGAAACAGCCAATCAGATATCCATACTGTATGAAAGCTTTTCATACCACTCACCACTTCGTTCTTTAAAAAATTATGTCACCTTACACTAGCCCTGAAAGTCTACAATGGAATGTAGATACTAAAAACGTTTAAACAAAATCTTCCATAGTTTATAATTTCTAACTTGACAGCGTGAATCATTACTTAATCACATGTGAAGATGCAAGCCAATCACAGGAGAGGTTACTGACATACAAGTCCTAAAGGTACGAGAGCAAACATCAGTGTACACAACAGTGTATTTCTAAGGGTCAGAGGGAGTGTGAAAAATGGTTATGTAAAACTGAATTATGACTATTTAAAGAAAACCAGACAGGCCTAATCAGTGTTTTAAAGTGTCAATGGCAGTACAATGTGGATTATAAGACCACTTTAATTCTCACATTCTAAATATTAAAATAAGATTGATTTGAAAAATCCACTCTTGGTTCTGAACTTTGTTCTATATGCGCATATTTATATCACTGAACCAGAATTAATCCAGATTTAGTGTGCAGTGCATTACAACACAATAAATCAAAAAGTAAAAAGTGTATTTCTGCATTAAGTTTACTCAGTAGTGTGATACATTCTTCAGCGAGGCAGCACTTGATGTTAAAATACAAAGTGTAAACAGTGTGGGACACCAAAACTTTATTCTCTTGTTTTTTGTTTTCCTGACATGTCAGCTCCTAGGTAAGTAGCTAGATAAGACAGATAAATCCAACCTAAGCTAATCCTACCCAAGTACTTAAACAAACCCAGGATGTAATGTAAGCTTTTGTGGATATAGCCTAATTACATACGTTTGATATATTTTCATATGGTCATACAATAAATCAGATCAGTGTGTATGTGTGTGTAGAAACAGCTAGTGTCAAAGGCAAGGTAACAGGCTTGTTTCTGGTCACCACATGATAATATTTAAAAAGTTCAAAGTCTACTTTGACAAAGTCTCTGAGTTGTTTTAAAATTACTTCCTTTTTATGAAGACATATCTGTTCGGTTACATCCCTTTTCTGTCCTAAATTTAGAGGCTGTTACATTACCATTGTCTAATAATAAAATTCTGAGATGTTTCAGTCCAATAAAAAAAATAACTTAAAACGTTAAACAATGTTCCAGGTTTAATACAAAAGCTGTCTGTGCCAATATGCTAATTACCACAGAAAACAATTTGCCATAGCTCATAGCCTTTAACTCACGCTGAACCCGGAACATTCCTTTAAGGACATTTAGCTGTAAAGTCCCAAGGGTGTACGATTGTAAGAAAACAAGATGTTTAATAAGAGTTTCTGTGTTGACAGAAATTTTGCCTTCAGTGTAACCTATGACTATACTTAGATGCATCTTAACACACACGCTGAACTAACATAATACTTTTAGCCTTGAGTCTTTTACCACTGAAAAACTGAAGGAGGATTATAATCTTAGAATTTACTAACAGAGTCTGAGCCCTCACAGCCTGGAATCTGTCTTTTCCACAGCTCAAAAATAAAAACAGGGTTGATGAAATACACACCACTTATCTACCTTTAAAGGTTGCTTGGTATCACTGTTGGTCTTACCTGGGGTTCAGTGACTTTTATCTGAGGCAATTAGACTTTTGTGTTAAACTGGTCTGGATAATCAAACAAAGAGTGCAATGTTTTAATAGTTCACAGGGTTACATTTAGCGGGAATAAATCTTTAAAATGGTCACTTTTGCCTAAATAGTGACCATTTTTGTAATATCCACAAATAGTTTTGTAATATCCACAGTGTATGCTTATTTAAGCCAGACATTCTGTTTAGCTTCTGACAAAGCCTAACTCTTTACATTCAGAACAGGCAGAAATGGATCCAAACATTTAGAACAACAGGTAAAACAACAACAAGTAATCTGAAATTGATCAGAAATGACTACTTGTTTCCTTGCAATCCTAATGAAACAATAATGAAGAAATTAAGAATGATAAATGTAATCTTTTTTTAAAGAATGTGCCTAAGAAATGTAAGTCGACACATTTGCACCCAAAGTTTAATGGGCCCAACATTTGGATGGTGATGGTATTTTAATGCGAGTCATTAGCTGGTGCAAATGAGCCATCTGTGACCTGCCAACATGCCTCTGTGCCCCCAATCACACTTCCTGTGGTTCAATTCCTGTCAGGAGACGACATCACATCCTGTCTTTGGGAAAAGTGTTTTGGCAGTTGCCTAATGCTGCTGTGCAAACAATGAACACAAATCAATTGTATGCCCATTGAATTTTTTGGGTATGTAGAAAGTGATATAAACTACAACAGAATGTTTTTTTATGCAGATGGCAGCATTAGGAAGTGTTTTAATAGTGATCTTAATCATTGAAGGATTAATATCCTGTCACATGGTTCCAAATTCATACAATTTCTTGCTTCCCTGAAACACATAAGATGTTTTGCAAATGATGCTAAAACTGTGAAGAACAGATCTTTTGTCACTGGTTTCTTAAAAACCATTAATTAATGGTTTTATGGCTGTGACATTAAGTGTGGACATTCTGCCTTAAATCCTGTTTGTTTTCCACAGAATAAACTTATATGTGCTTTGAACAATATGGGGATATGTACACGACAGTATTGTTATTTTGGGAGAACTCATTTAATGTAAATTACACAGACACAAGCGGATGATATTTTGTTCTCAGTTTCCCTCTTGAATAGCCAACACCCTCCTCATCTCCTATAATGCTTTCCAAAGTAAAGGTTAAACAAATCAAAGACCTGCATTGTGATTGCACTGCTGTGCTGCAGCCATTAACTGGAAAAAAGTCAATTGTGTTTCCAGCACTATAATGCCTGACAGAAAAGAGTGTCATGGAAACAAATGACAGATTCACCCAGCTCTCAGATGCATAAACTAAGGCACGATTCGCCAAAAAAGTCCCATAAAAATTCTATTACAAAGCCAACAACTACAAAGCCAAGATTTTTGATTCTTTTGAAATGACATTCAATTGAGATAAAATGCATAAAACTACTACCAAATCAAGTTAATATGCGGCACATCCTGAAAATATGTATACAGATGGAAGCTGAAACAGTAGTGTGTATGCGAATGGCGGGATTTACTTAACCATATATTCACAAAGCTTTGTGTTAGGGATAGAGTGTGGGTTGGGGTTAAGTTGTATTGTTTATAACTAGCTGTGTATACAAGCAAAAGAAGTCTACAGAATGTCCCCATTCAGACATATGAAAATGTGTCTATGAGAGAAAGAGGGGGAGGTGAGGCTGAAATAAGCAGTAATTAGCCTGTGTTAATACTTTGTTCTGTCTTGTCGTTGCGTCCTCCACTGTCGCCTGGGCAGCAGCACCATGGAAACGGCAGATAAAGCACAGCACAGTTTCTCTCTCTCACCTAACAGTTTGACCAGCAGCACAGATGCTATGGACTCAAGAGCAACAAACTATCTGTGTGAAAACACATAAATGACATGACTTACCAATATTAAGTTCCAGGGACTTCACTCTAAATATAAAGCACACTGACTTGTAGGCTGATAATCAAGAACCAGTCATTATACAAATTACATTTTATTTTTATCAACTTTATAAAAGAATAAACACATTCTTCTGATCATTAATGGCAAACTTTATTTGAACAATTGACTTTTTACAAATAAATTTACAAATAAATTTATATTTACAGGCTATTTACAAAACCTGATTAACTACAAACACTTAAATGCCTAGCAAGGCCCTAGCAACCAGTCAAAACGCTCTGCCAATGTCCTAGCAATGACTATGTCCTCTAAAACTTCAAAACTCTCCTCAGAGTGTCCAACCTTCAAAGCGAAGATTTTGTCATGCCCAGATTTATGCATCTGGCAGACCTACACGCAAACACTTTATCCAAGGCAGCTTACAGTGCATTCAAATTACATATTTTATCAATATGCTTGTCCTGTGGGAACACTATTAAATTTGTCCTGAAGACTTTCCTAGCTAAACTCAAAATCTTATGTTAATGACATCACCATACCTTAAAGGCGACCTAGAGTCAAAATCAAAATTTTTCTAGTCTTGACGGAAAATGGCAGTATACCCAACTGAAAGAACATAGGAAAAGTTCCAGACATTTTGAACCACTCTAAAGCATTTAAATTTATGTTTTAAAAATGAGTGCCTGAAAACGGCTCAGGCTGGAATGCTGGGGCTTGTTGTGCAATAAGCCTCTCACTCAAACATAGTTTACATAGCCCCGCCCCCACTAATGTTATTGCGGCAGTGCCGTTGTGAAGTCCGAGACAAAATGGCGACTCGCGTCAAACGCTCTCCCCGGCTGTACAAGTGGTGTTCAAACCTTTTATTGCCTCCCCGACGAAAGAAATGGTCGTGATGCGCGGCTACAGTTTATTTTAATCAGATCCACGACATTTAGCCGCGGATTATGACTTTGCTCCGCTTGTTTTTACATAGGACAGTTTTACAAACCTGCAGCGTCTGATGCTCCACACCAAGATCAACAATCATCAAAAGCTGTAAGTATTACATCGTTAGATTAGATTGTTGTTTTTAACAGTTAAAATGAGAACATATTCGTTTTGATGTGTGTACGGCTAGCGTTGGCAATGTAAACAAACGTTAGCAGCATCCATAGATTTAGCGCTTAGCACAGATAATATGAAAACACAAGAGTAACTTCTCAGATTTATTTCAGAGTGTTGATACAAACCGCTTTCTTCCCCAGGATACAAGAGACGCTGTCGGACGGATCTTAAGGAAACCCAGTCTAGGGGAACAACACTTTTGGACCACAGCACCGAAACTAAAGTTAATTTAGTGTCCCACTGTTCTACATGAAAATAGCCTTGTCATTGTAATCGAGTTTACTGTAAAGAAGTTTATATTATAAGTTTATATTATTTATGTTTCTATTATTAATAGAATAATCCTGTTTGTCAATCAATTACATAATTGTGTTCTGTTTAGAATGAATTAACACTCAGTTTTGTATTCATATTTATTCAATATACATTCAGAGCAGCTTCACTTCCATTTAGTTTAACACCAGTCAAGTCGTGGCCAGCAAAAAGCCTTCATCTTGAATTTGAAGAGGACACTGAATATGTTAAGATGAAAATGAAAATCTGCATTGCCTGCAAGACATGAGGAGAAAGGAGAATGGCATTTAGTACATTTTAATACATTTGTTCTGGGTATGATTTAAAATGATGTCTGCCCGATTTGCTTAACTAATAAAATTTGTTATTGCAATGATGTACTTTCTTACTCTCTTTATTCTGTTTTGTTCAACCAAATGTGGATTAGTTTCATTACACACTGCTAGTCAATGGTCACCTTGGGTCTACCTGTCCCTTTCTCTGAGTGACAAACGGCCATGGTATATGTTAAAATAAATATAGTAAGTATAAAGATATATATGTTTGTATATTGTTATACGTTTATGTTTATGCTCGTTGAGTGTTATTCATTATGGCAGTGACTGTATGGCTCAGGCGAAGCATTCAATGATAAACCTTTGATCCAGTTATGCTGTCATGCTTATATTAATTCTTGACTTTACACTGTGGCTCAAATCTATTTGACATAGTTCCGTTTTCGTTTTAAACGGTGCAGATGTGCACCGTCAGCCCAAGATTAACACCCAAACCTGAAGCCTCTGTTCATAAACAGTATTTACATTAAACTATAGTTAGTATAAAGTCTTGACTCATGATGATGCAAAGGATTAATGTCCAAATGGATGTAGTGGCTATAACTCTATTATGACGGGAGAACTTAACGCTGGGCACATAACACTGAAAGTGTTCAAACAAACATTCCAAATAACTTACCATTGAGAAACGTTTAAATCCAGTCTTTGCTGAACAGGTTCTTCCTCTAATTCAGTGTCCTCCTCTGATTCGGCTCAAACATATAAGGCTGGGTCTGCGCCATAGCTGTCGGTCCGTGTGTTCGGGCCAGTAAATGGTTCTGCATGTTTTTAGAAGCCAGATGACAACTTCCCATAATTGTTCTTTCGTGTGGCAGTGAAGGCAGCCAATCACCGTGCAGAATGCTCAAATTCACCCATTTAATAGCCCCGCCATAACATCGTTTTTTTAAAGAGGTTTTTAGACAGCTTCTGGGGCATTACAGACTTAACCAAAGTGCTATTCTCTCTGTGTCACATCACAGAACAAGAATCTATACTCTGTTTAATCACTCTAGGTCCCCTTTAAAACTGACCAAGAAAAATGTGAAATGGCAAAAATATTAGTTGATAGGGAGCCCTATGAATGACAACACCAGCCATTTCACAAGTAGAATATCTTGTGCTCAAAAGTGCTCTTCTTTAGCCAGATTCTGCAAATCTATGACAGCCATTCTAAATGTAGATTGTTCTCAGCTAAATTTAGCTCCAAGGTAAGTAAGCAATCAAAGAACAGATATCAATACAATCTCACAGCTTGCAGACCGCAAAGTTGCTAAGCAAAAACACCTACATCTACAGGGCTCATATTAGACAACTTTGCTTGAGTGTTTCAAAACCCTGCGATGGAAAGAGAGCCACTGCAGTGTGGAAGCTGTGAGTTGTTAACGCGTGGGCAGCAAACAGACCAGCAGCACCTGCTGAGGTCATCAGAGCCCAGATCAGTAAATGTGCAGTGGCAAAGCGTTAACAGGTGCCCTGATAACAACACAAGCTCAATGAAGCTTTACACATATGCTGAGTCTTACTGTGTGTGAGGTAGAATCAGGGTACATGGTAGGACACATTTTTTTAACTGTAATTAGAGCTTCGTTGTTCTTTGTCTAAGAACAGCAGAAAGTTTAGCAAAAGCACAACCAGAAAATAAGCTGTACAAAAGGCTTTCTGTAAAAAACAAGACATTCAAAGACATTTAAGCCATTAAAAAGTCACTTTAAACAAAGTTAGCCTTTAAGGTCTTGGTATATTTGAGAAGTGTGACAAAATACATTTGTGAGCACTTGCCAATCAGTTATTGTACAATAAGTTTCCTAATTTCCTTCCTAATTTATCTGAATATGTCTAAATAAATAAAAGGGGGAATGTGATTAGCGACTAGAAAATTGCTTGTTGAAAGTAAGTAGTTTAATAACACTACTCCTATTAGGCAGTTAAAGGGACGGCACTACCTCAAACTCACACCATTGTCACATGTTTCAAAAGTGCCACAAAGCTAGAGTTTACATCATTCTTTCAAAACCATCCATCCTTATAAAGACTGGAAAACAACAAGCATTGCATGACATAATCAACTAACAATATTTATAATGTCAGGCATCTTACAAACATCATTCTGGAAGTACTACAAAAATTGCCAGGGGAAGTGTTAGCTCACAGTAACCATTTCTTGAGTAAATCTTTCAGACAGTTACTTCAAGAATGTTTCCTGCTGCAGTGCGTGTCTCTCACTATGAAGGAAGCAGGTCTGACTGTGATGCCATCTGTGTCAGCACCACACGCTTTTCCTGACATTTATATCCTGCATCGCAAGGCTACCACCATATGCAGAATCCCTTAGATGCCGAGTCCAATCCACACACTCCACTCAAGACTAGATACAGTTACAAAAACCTGATCAAAGCACACCTTATTCCTGCTTGAATTTCTGAGTAGTAATACAACCGTTTATGTACACTGAAATGGACATACTAGATGGCTCCAATATGTATTTAATGTGCTATTTCTTATAACTTGTGTATTTATCATTTATTTCTGACTGTTTATTTTTTCCTAATTTTACAGTTTAATTAGCTGAGAAATTTTCAGTTCCAGCTTTTTGTTTTCACACAAAATGCATCACCACATGAAAATGGAACTGCTGTTACTAAGCAGTAATAGACCAAAAATAGCCTCATTCATATCGGAGAGCTTTTAATTCAGGTCATCAGAGATGCAGTAAACATGTTTGGAAGCCACGCCCCTCGTTGCATATTCATAAGGCCTCTTTATCATGTGGCATCTACCAGACCACAATACAGAACAGCTTCCTGGGCATATCGGCTGCTTAAATTCGCCAGTCATCAAAGAATATTTTTAAATATTGTTTTAAGTTTGTTTTGAATTTGACAAATCTGAACAAAAAAATTAATTTATTTGCAATTTAAACAATTAATTCTCACAGCGGCAGCTTTCTGTTCTGTATCCCGTCAAACATTTTGTTAGTTTTCAGTTCTTGAAGGAAAACTATTGGGTGCACACACTGACTGAGAATATTGAAACCTTACAGTCACCTAATGCATTCAACCATAACAACAAATATAGAAGCAAAATTGCTTTAAGGAATAAAGATCTGGGCATGCATAATCACTAAAACAGTCTCCGCTCCTAAGGTGCTTAAATGGCCAGGATGTGTTTCCATAGCATTGTTAAAGGAAAGGGGCAGACACATTACTGTAGCAATGTTAGAGGAAAACAGAAACAGAGAGAGAGAGGGAAAGAGAGAGACTGAGAGAGAATACTCAAGGGAGGAAAAGCCAGACAGACAGAAAAAGCTCAACTCAGAAGCAGGGGGGTTTCACCAGCTGGCTGTTGTCTCTGTGGTTTAATGAAAAGGCTGTGTGATATTTATGCATGCCGTTGAGGCTGGGCTATGACTCCTACACCCGTCAAACAATAGCCCCTACAGACTTGCCGCAGAGCATTCGATACAGCCACCCCAGCTTTTCATTCCCCAAACAAAACATAGACGCTCACATTGACACACAAACTCCACAATAAAGGAATAGTTTATCAAGATGAAAATTTTGTCACTATTTATTGTTACAACAAATGTGAACCTTGTTTTAAAATCTTCTACAAATATACAGTAGCTTGTGTGAAGTCATTATTTACTGTAAACTTTGTCCCCTGTCAAGATGTCAAATGTTATTGTACACATGCACACGTAAACAAACACAAAATCTTGTTAGACTTGAATCTTATTTTGAGTCATGAATCTTATGTCTTAAGTCATGGTGCACAAATAAATAAAAAAAAATTTAACTATTCACAAATAAGTTTTAAGAGTTGCAGTGGAAAGAACATTTGGTCAGTTTTCTGGTCACGATTTGCAACGTGGACATTCTGTGCAATACCACCCTTTTGTTTTCAAGTCATGCAAACTTCAGTAAGAGTGACTGAATTATTTATAAGAATTGTTAGTTTTTTAGTGAACTACTCCTGTTAAAACAACTATGAAACACTGTCAGGCACCTACATATAATTTGTTCCTCAATGAGATCTAAACACTTTTGTGTGTACTATCTATTGCACAATCTTGGACTGTGAGATTAAATGTAAACATTTTAAAACTTTATAACAACAACATACAGGAAAATATTCTGTCATCTATGAGTCTATATTTTATTTATGCTTATCCAAAGCAACTTGCAGTGCATTCAAGCTGTACAATATACATGTGCAAGAAGCTTTATAGTACATGTGCTTTTTGGGAATAAAACCTAGAACCTTTATACTGTCATACAACTGAGCTACATGCACAACGTTGAGATGATGATAGCCTTTAACACTCAAACTGTCTGCAAATAATACAGAAATTTGAAAATATGGTTGACCAGCAGGAAATTACTCACTATAATGACTGGCTCATTATAATAATCTTCAGGCGTCATAAAATCAAGAGAAACATTTCTAGTGTGTGTATTTGGTTAAATCACATTTGTATTTTCAAGAGGACTCATTTAGTATGATGATTATGCATACAAACAGCTTGATTCTGATTTATTTATTTATTTGGCCCTCAGCACTAGGCCACTTTTCTAACACTGAATCAGTCTCTCTGGAGAGATTTTTGACAAATGTTGCAGGGGCTGCTGGGCTGACGTACTGAAATTAAAATGCGGCAAAACTGCTAGTTATGACATAAATGTGACGTCCAGATCGGTTGTAAAATAGCTTGTATACGCATCATGTAGCTCAAGCAGAAGAGCATGACGCTGACAGGGTTGTGGGTTTGATTCTAAAGGAAAACACATACACAATAGCAAATGCGGAAATGTGGATAAAAGCATCCCACAAATGTTAACATTTTAAAAGTTGTTTTAGCGTGATTGTTATCAAGCAATTAATTTTGTGGCTTTGATCAATGTCTGCTATCCCTTGCATTTAAATGTTACAGTCAAATATACAGCAAAAACACTCATCTTGAGTTTTTGTTTTATCCATAACATGGTCTAGAGAATCAGTAAAAAATGAAAAATGTATCCTTCCCATAATGCTGTTGTAAAAATCACTGGAACACTATACCTCCTATGGTTTAGCTTTATTTTCTCAATAGTACTATGTATCTGTAGCAGAGCACTCTTAACTACCCAAAAAGATGGAGTATTGTAGTCGTACCTGACAATTTATCTTTTCAGTTTCAGTTCTGACCACAAGGTTTCACACGAACTTTGCCTTGTTTTGTGCTCTATTACCTCTAAAAACATTGCACACAGGCAATACACCACCATATTTAGAGGGGCTGCAGTTTGTCTTTCACCTCAGCCCAGCTAAAACACCTGCACTTTTCTATGCTTCCAACACCCATGAGTATGTGATCTCTCTTCACACTTGCTGTAAATAGTTGCACAGTGAATCTGCTTGAAATTATGTGCAATAAATGTGCTTACATTTGTGGTTGTTACTAAATTTAGTTTTTGCTCTTGCAAAACTGATCCTTTGAAAATCTGGTACGATGACGAGTCTTCAAACAGAGCCGTCCAGTGCCTCAGGGTTCCCTCCTTCAGTGACTGCTGTTTTTACGACTCACATTCATTCCCACAATCCCTTTCAACTACTGGAGTTTTGTGCGTTTCCTGTAAGTTCACTTTTAATCTTTTCCCCAGATTTCTTTTATTTGACCTCATGGAAAACTATCCAGTTGAGTTGTGGTTAAATGTGTATGATTATTTTGTCATTAAAACAGGTTTGACTGACTTTCTAAAAAACAAGATGTTTAGTTACGTTTCTGGCAAACTGTGTGAACACTGAAGTTACACTAACAAACCCTAAACCTTTGGTACAAGGAAAAGTAGCAGTAAATGACCAGTAATTAACTCATCAGAGCCTTTTTTACTTGTATACCACTGTAATGACATACAATACACCCACCAATAGGCATTTGCATGTCAGTTCCAAAATTTCTCCTCAACCCAACATTTAAACACATACTGTTTTTTTTTTTTTTGTCTAAGCAGAACTAAAACATAATATCTACAAAACTTTTAAGGAGGCAATGCCTATTATTAAAATAGTGTAATTACTTATTAATTTGTTTTATCTAAGCAAAAAAAATATGAAAGCAGTTTAACTGTTAGTTTTACCAAACAGACATACATGGAAAGTATTTGAAGACATGGAGTGAATTAACATCTACAAAATAATAATCCCAGTGTGTTTCTCACAGTATTAAACTGTTTATGCGTTTTTCACTCATTTTAAGAACATTACATAAATCAGCAGGGAAGGATTACTCTCACAAGCTAATATATATTCTGCAATTAATTACAGCTTTGACAGCACCTTGCTGGAATTCTTTTGAGGTTTCCAGGGCTACAATACTCAAACTCATACTGAATATATTCATATAGCAGCGATTTATAAAGGCCACCTCAGATACCTCCATTGAGAAAAAAGTCGAGCCCATCTTTGATGTCTTCTAAGTGGTAGTAAATCGGTTTTGGATGCTCTCCTGCAGAGTGGTATCATAGCTGAGTTGTAATATAACAACACATGAAATGTGATATTGAGGGCAAGGAAATTATATGTGATTATACACCAAAGACAATAAACTGTGAAGACAGATCAGAAGAAAGATACAGAGCATACCAAGGCCATGAGGGCTGTAGGATTGTCTATTGGTTGTGAGCAGTTGTGGTCTACTGGTTAAGGAGTCGAGCTTGTAATCAGTAAGTTGCTGGTTTGATTCCAGCTTGATTCCAGCCAGATACTGGCAGGTAGCAACTGACGTGCCCTTAAGCAAGGTACCTAACCCCCGATTGCTCCCCGGGCGCTGCAGGGATAGCTGCCCACTGCTTTGGGTGTGTGTGTTCACGACTTGCCGTGTGTGTTTACTCTTATAATCGACATGTGCATTTTAAATACAGAGGTCACATTTCGGTTATGGGTAACTGTAACTGACAAATACATGTCACTTTTACTGTCACTTTCACTTTCAGAATGATATATAGAATATTTACAATATATATCTAATTACTTCAGCTATGTTGCAATAGAAAGAATTAACACAATATAAGCCATTAATTTTGGCACTGTAAACTTAGTTACGCTTAATGTTGTGCACTGTTTTTAAAAGAAAATTGCACATTTATAGTCTACATAAAACAATTTTGCACACAGACGCAGGAGAAGAGTGCAAACCAAAGTACTTCCTGTATGTCATTTCCTTAGTAGACCAAAAATCACAATGAGAAAATCACTGAAAGATCATCCAAATGTCAAGTGCAAGCCGTATCACTCATGACTGAGACTGACAGTGATTAAGGACGATTTGAGAGCATTTTTAAAGCTGGCCCATGAAATTATGCACTTTAATTTCAGCTGAGATTTGCTGCCAACTGAAAGAGTCAGCAGCGTTGATCACCATTCTTCCACATTCAAACACCAAAGAGCCTTTCAGCTTCATCCTTAATCTTTGATACTCAGAATGTCCTTCACTGTATTTCCATCTCCACTGAATGAGCAACAGAAAACGCTGGATTCATTCTGGAGATGTTGACACATTCTGTAACATTTTGTTTGCAAAATCTAGAAAAAAAAGAAGCATCAATGAGGAAATGCTGACCAAACTGGTCCATGTGGACTATTAAAATAAAAATCACAAAAGTCCATCAGTACTTTAATATTACTCATATCTGAAGCGGTGTCCCAACCATTTTCCATTTGAAACCTAAAAAGAACAGTATATCTATCGCCACAGCCTGTTTCACTCAACTAAAGCAGCTCACTGACTTATCCACTGTACGGTACATCCCAGTCTGTGCTAATCCAGGAGGATTTTAAAGCACAACTAATCGCCAGACCTGAACTCTGTTGCAAAAGCAGGAATCAACACAAATCTACCTATCATGTCTGCCAGAGCAAATATGAGGCCTGAATGTTGGCTAAAATTAGCCTTGTTTTGAGCCCTTTCATGTGACATAATATAACTGAATCTTCAGAAAAGAAACATTCTTTTTAAATTTAAAAAGTTAAATACATTTTCCTGTTGGTGTATTTTTAAAGGTTTGGCTTTTGTTATACAGTATCTGGCAGCAGTAAGAAGTGAAAAGTGGGCCTTTGTGTTAATTTTGAGGTTTGACAGTATGTAGATACAAAATTGCAGGAGAACTGCAAGAAGAACATACTAAAGGAATTCTAGAACGATGGAGGAACTTACAGAAGAACAACTTCAGAAGTGAGGTGATACTAACAGAAGTAGATCCCCAGGAGTACAAAGATACTAACATGAGCAGAACTCCAGGCATAGAAAGATGACCAGGAGGAGAACCTCAGGAGGAAGGCGATACTATGTTCTTCAGGAAAACTGCAGGATTGTGGAAGCACTGATAGGATGAAGCTGAGGAGGTAAACAGGGTGACAAGGGTGAAAACTTACATGGATGACGTGAAATGTGTTTTTTTTAGAAAGACATTGTAGGGTCTGCAGTCAGAAGATGTAACGGCTGACTTCACACAATGGCTGACTTCACACAAGTCACACATTTGTATGGAGAGTCACAGCTATAAACAACCCAGAGGCAATGCGTATGCATCTGCGCACACACCCTGACAAACAAATGGCTTACTGTACTGCACTCTCAATCATGCTACAGTCACACTGCATTGCTGGAACCTCCACAGAGCAAAAGACTTGGAGAATCAGATAAACAAATGGCCTGATGACAACCTGTGGAAGAGTGAAAATCATAATCTGATGGCTATAGGGTCTACAGCAATATTTCATTGTTCTAGTTAAAGGAAACAGAACTTCAGATAACCATATAACAGAAACCGCAAAACTCAGCTTTCCTAAAGCTCAATGGGATAGATATCACTGCTGGCAACACTTAGGTAATGGGTTCAATTCCCAGGGATAGTACAACTTAAACACACTGTAAATCACTTTGAATGAAAACATGCTGTAAAACACATGCAAATTGTAGTCAACCTCTCACTCTTGTACACAGACTGGAAAGGGTCATTGCAACCTGCATATTCCACTTTTGTGTGCAACGTGCATAAGATGATCTGGTTCGTGGGCCTGCCGTCTGAGGTTAAGAGCAAGGTACATGAGACTAAGTGCTTAACCAGCTCACCTCACCAAATATAAACACTATTTAAAAAGACACTATGTGCAGCAAAGAGACATCATATGTTAGGCAAGTACAAGTATAGCATTATCATACTGTATAATTATCATATAATGATCCTATATTATAAAAATGCAAAGACCAAACAATGTCACAACATTACATTAAAAACTATTACAATAACAATGTAGCAGCTTTTTAACAATGAGGGAACAGATTCATTCTTTAGGATAAAGCTAATTCACACAGCAGCTGTCTGATTAACAATGGGCTGTGTTAATCACAGCACGCTTCTCTTCCCATCTCAGGAGACTGGCACAGAGCAACCCCATACTCAGAAGAATATCTTTACCCAACAAACCCTTCCCATCTCTGAGAGAAACACTAAACTATGAAGGGTGGGCTAGCTGTGATGACATGCCAGACGTTAACGTGCATCATGGGAATGTGCAAGAAATGTTTTAGGACTTGGTATGTTTCTTTAGGGTGTCAGCCATCTACAGAAGTGTATTTTAATTTATGTTCATCTAGAACATGTTTAGTGTGATTGAGTCATAGGAAAGCCCACCAAATATCATAATAGTTTTTGGGTAATGCAAGGTACTAAAAATTCTCTGATATTGCCATGGCTCATGCTCAAGCCACAACACAGTAATGCTCTGATACTTTTTTGGTACTTTTTTTGCTGGTTATCACTATAATCACTACTAAAGTACAACAGTACACTTACTACATTATACACTGTCAATACATGTATAATATTTTCACATAGAATATACTCACTTCGATGTAGACTATAAGGAATAAGTATACCATTACCATGGTACTACCTACACAAAATTATACCACGACACTTTTTCACACTTTTTAGTGTTATCACGTCGCTTTCCGCTCCCTTGACCCGTTATTCTGCAAACACTCAACCACGAACGAAAATAAATCAATAGATCTGCTCTTATTTTCTCACTGACGCTGGAGCAGCACACCCACCGTCTATGTTCTCCCTGTCGCTAATGTGCTGGAGGTTGCAGCCCGTATCCTCTCGACTGAGCTCCGGTTCTGGCCGGTATGGTTCCAGCCTTGAGTGTGCGTTCCTCCGGAGCTTCGGGCTGGACGACACGCAGCATGAGGTGCTGTTCCCCATGATTCCTGATGTCTGGAGATAATGATGATAAATATCCACCCACTGAACGATGGAGCCCACACGACGGATGATGGGGCGTAACAGCTGCGGATGATGGGGGATCACAGACAGAATGCGATCCGCTATAAAATCATTCCAGTATGCGGAGGAGCTTGAAATGGTCACGTAAAGCCATTTAAATTCAATACAGTTAAATCACCGATTGGCGCTGTTTGTGCCCCGCCTGTCCGCCCTCATCAAACAACAAATAATAAAGTGTAACTGATGTATAGAATGTTTATATATGTTCGCGTGTGCGGCACGCGATTATTTCATCTCCGCGCGTCGCTGTTACATTGTATCATCCAGCTGTCAATGTATCGCCGAGCCCACAGTCAACACTCATACACACAGCCGCGATTAGAACGAAGAGCTTCCGGTTCAGCGAATGACGTCACACGAAAAGATACTTTTGCTTTTTGCAACACTAAAGACTGTAAGTACTATATGCTTGAGTTTATTAGCTAGTCGTTTTTATTATTCTATGGAATAATTAATATCTGGAATAAATAATAAATAAATCATTGTTTTAATATTTGTAAACATATGCGCTGTTTGTTATGTCGCTATATGTAATAATATAATATAATAATTTAAAATGGAAAAAATAAATATACCAGTTAATGGCATATACAATTGCTATTTATAAAATCTGTTTTGTAGTAAATTAGGAAGAGCTATGGGTTGCATTCTCATGTTTACACATTTACATTTATTCATTTGGCAGACGCTTTTATCCAAAGCGTATACTTTTTTCAGTACTTGCATTCCCTGGGATCGAATGTACCCATAAAGCATGAAAACACAACATTTACAACATTTGAATTTTACCCACACCCACAATATCTCTGCAAACAACACAGGTTCATGTAAAATGTAATTAGCTATACAACAAAGAGACTTTATATTAGCAGTGTACAAAAGGTGCCCCTAATAGAAGGTTCATGTTGGATAGCATTGCATTTATATTATCAGAGCCTCCTTTGATTTAATGCCATTGACGTCATGTATGTGTCATCATCATGAGAAAATTAAATAACCATCTTCTAGTGTGAAGGTCCAATCAAAAGACTGACCTATCCCCATATTAACGAAGCTATATTATTTATTTCTTTACATATGTAAAATATGACGTTATTTAAATGACACAGTAATAGCATACTGAACAAACCTGATAAGCTTACAGGGCTTTTTCAGCTTTACTCACAAAGCCCCATCAGTGAAGGCTTATATAGCCTTCATTAACGCAGAAAACGTGAAAAAAGTGCTTTTTACTTTTCAGTGACCTAAGAAATACTGTTGTGACTAAAATTCAATTAATTTATTAAGATACTTATTAAATATAATCAAGTCCTTGTATTAAAAAACATTTTTGTTAGAATGACAGGGCTGTACTATAATGCGTGAGTGCTCTCTAGTGGTAGAATTTGGACTTTGCATTAGCCCACGTCAAACGCAACAAATCGGGACGTAATTTGATTATAACTATTTATAACTCAAATGCATTTCGATGAACCCGCTGACAGACAATCCTGAAACTAATAGTATAGGAAGTAATCTTACAATAAGTTAAATAATTTACGTATGAAGAAAGACTTTTAGAAAAAAGCGTCTAAACAAAATATT
>JBAJNP010005727.1:0-27957 GCA_036877545.1 Yasuhikotakia modesta
ATAAGCTAACCTTAATCCACACTGTAACTATTATAATAACTTCAGGTTTTTAAGCTGTTTCACATATGTTAAGTGATGCCCACCCACCCAAACACAAACAGAAGGTCACAGACTTACGAGACAAGGGGCTTACGGCAGACCACCAGGGCGTCGTAGAGAACACACACTCCAAAAACCGTGATGCCCGTCTCCTTCACCAGCATGGCACAGGTGCCCAGCAGCAAACTGACACAGAGAGACGCAACAGAGACGGTGGGGGGAAACTCGTCTGATGCGCTGCGATCCGACACACTCCTGACAGAGAAAACACACGGAAGTGTGTGTAGCTTTAATATCAGAACCGTTTAATGCATGAATGAAAGTATCAGTTGAACAATTATTTGCAAAAATGTGTGTGATAAATGTAACCAGAAGAAAATCTTTGCATCGCATGTTGGCAAATACAAACACACCAGATTTTACTTTCACAGATTTAAGAATTACGTTTTGGATAAGAAAAACAAGTTTAATGAATCTGGACATAAACTGTGAACATAATTGAAGTAAATTACAGCAATTCAAATCAATTATTATTGCATTAATTGTTACAGTTACGCATGAATGTTTACAATCGTCATGATGAAACGTCTCTGTTACCTAATATAGGAGAGAAAGGCGAGGAGAAACAGCAGACAGGCCAAAACATCTGCCCTTCCCACAATGCCAGACACCTGCAACACACAAATCACACGTTCAACACAACAACAGTTCAGTAAACGTCAAGGAACTACACAAAAACTCTTTAAGATCACTCTGTCATCATCAGTGATTTCTGTATGAGAAACAGCAAAAGAGGAAAATGAGGAGAGTAAAATTGAAAAAGCGGGAACTGAGATAGAAAGAGGAAGAGATTTATTTCTCTGCTGCCGTCTGTCTTTATTCTCCCATCCCCCTTTGAAATGTTCATCACTCTTAAATCTGCTCTCTCTCCTCCTCTGCTTCATCTCTCCTCCTCCTCTTCCTCTCATTTCCTCTCCTCCTTTTTCCCGCTTGTTTTTGCCAGAGGCACAAATGTTAAACTGATCCCACAGTTGTGACACACACCACATCTGGAGGATTTCTGAAGCCCTTCCCCCAACAGCGAAATTCCACGGAATTACACACACACACACACACACACACACACTGCCGGTAAGAGACAGGGAGTCTGTGTGTTTTTGCACTATTCCGAGACGTCAGCTCAAATGTAAACACATAAAACTCACTGGCCCTTAACTCAACTCATGGCTGTCCGCTGCGTGTATGATCTGACTACAGATGTAAACGCTGGAGTTCTGGAGGTATCAGGAAATCGATGGCCGAATGCTCAACATGGCAGCTTTAATAAAAGCACCAACTCTAAAACAAAAAGAAACATTCATTTTTCACAACGCTAGAGTTTTATGAAGGGGCTGTCAGAGCTTAGATTGATTCAAAGCAAAGCAAGTTTTTTTAACAGTTTTATCACCAACAGAGTAAAAATCTAAAGTTAAAAAAAATAAATCATCACATGATGTTTTGCTTTTTAGAAAAAACTCAAAGTATGACCAACAGTAGTCTACAACAAATGAATCTATACCTAACTAACAGTTATACGTTGTAAGAATGTTTGTGTAGCGTTCTAATCCGGTTTCTTGATCTACTGCATCTGAGGACGTTGGAAACAGAACCCATGAATCTTTGGGGCCCTTCAATGGTGTGAATTCAAGAAAAGCTTAGCCAACCTTCTCCTGCTAAGATCAGTGATTGAATATGCGCGCACACACACACACACACACACACACACACACAGTAATTGTATATTAAGGAGATCTGAATCGGACTGCAGCTCTTAAAAAGACCCACAGCAAAAACTCATTTCAGCCAATTACCTAATTCTACAAGAATTCCACACAAACAGCTGCAGCAGAGCCCAGCCCTGCCAACACACACACATTCACACACACACACACACACACACACACTGCTTCCAACACACACATTTGCGCACACACACCAACGTTTGCAAATACTAAANCACACACACACACACACACACACACACACACACACACACACACACACACACACTGCTTCCAACACACACATTTGCGCACACACACACACACACACCAACGTTTGCAAATACTAAACCTTTACTGGGAACATGCAGTACAAAGGTTTTTCCACACATGTCATCTATCCCCCTACACCAACTCCACCTCTAACCTAACCTGGAAATCTCAAGATCAAAATTTACTGGTGTTATACTTGGACAGGATAGGTCTAAAAATGGGGTGAATATCAGGAACACACACACAGACACACACACACACACTCAGCTAGTATAACTCTATACAAGGAACTCAGCAGAGGTTTTTCCACACACACCTTTTAACCCTGTGAAAACGAAACCCTTACAAGGAAAAGCAAGCATGAAAAAGATAAACAAATACTTTTTTATCTCTCTCTCACACGCTGCTTAAACTATTGAAAGGCATAAAGGCATCTGACACAAGCTCACGATCTTACGCTTGTACGCAAGCATAAGAGACAAGCAAACGTTTAGAAACCTGTGACTCACACAGATCTCTCACAAATTAAACACTCGCCGCGTATGAATAAGGGACTGTAATAAGATTGCTTAAGCTTTGCAAAAGAGAGAGAAAAGATTTATTCTTAATCTGTATGCAAACACGCCGTCCTTTCAAAAACGAGACAAAATTATTTGGCAAACAGGCAGGTGTGTTTTGCCTAAATGATGCAATGACATCACCAGCCATGACCAACGCTGGCTTCTGATTGGTGGTCGTGTAGGAGGAAGTCAAACAGATGGTTTGCAGGCCGAGGGCAGACTTCAGTCCCGTCTCCAGGGAGCGAAAGAACGGCATTGAATGGAGCTCTTTCATCTTCCATCAGGACGCTGCCGGTGCTTGTAAGGTGACGCCCGTCGGAGCTCACAGCTCCTGCTATGAGCGCAAACCTTCAGCTACAGCTTGTGTTCGGATGGTCGGCCGGGCAACAGCACATGAGATCTGATGCCATCCAATACCCCACTTATTGAATATCGTTTACTACAATATTGATGTTGTGTAACAGAGTGAAATTTCATCACACAACTGTTTAGTTACATTAAAAAATAAAACTGAAAAGTAAACATCATCAAGCTACTGTCAAATCTTGTGCTTATACTAAAAGAATTTATTTTAACATTTAGTTCATTTACACTAAGTAGATTAGCAATTAGCATGAAGTACATGTAATAAGATTTGTGTATTCAAAAGCACAGTGAGCCGAGGTGTGTGTGTGAGCGACACAGGTTTAAATTTGACTTGCAACGTGTCCAGATTTGTTGTTCTGTTCCCGTTATCTGCCAACAAACAACACAATTGAAAATGAAGCTAAACTCTGCAGATAAACACACAGCACGTCTTTTAATATTTATCCAAGCACTAATTATATTTCTGCGGGATCAATCAAATCTCGGGGGAAGCCACCTTCAGCAGCTGTGTGTGTGCGTGTGTGTGTGCGCGCGAGCGTGTGTGAGCGTGTGTGTGTGTGTGTGTGCGTGTGTGTGTGAGCGTGTGTGTGCTGAGTCTCATTAATGCTGGAGGGGTGCCATGCAGCTGTTGATGTATGGTGTTGTTTACACAGGGCTGATGATCAGAGTTTGGCTCGGTGGATGGATTCGCTCCAAACTCCTCAGCAAACGCTCCACTGTAAACAAACTCTTGCCGCTCTGCAAGTAAACAGCCCTCGAAAAAACACACGCAAACTCCCGTAAAACCTCACAAAAGGCCCTTAAATTACGAGCCATGGTCTGACTCACAAAACAACAGCTAAAAACAGACGCCCGGAAAAGCAAACCTGGAAACTTTTCTGAAAATATACTGACACAAATTAAGCTAATTCAGAGTGACTCCAGATTGGGTTGTGTGTGAACAGGTGCGTGTGTGTAAACTCACTGCTTCTGTGTGAATGGGGTGCACAGAGAACAGCAGGGCGGTGAGGAAGGAGAGGTTGCTGTCTTCAAACACACACCGTTCGCAGGTGTGCATGAGCAGAGATGTCACCATGCAGTGCAGACACACGTTGACCAGGTGGAAGTAGAACGAGGTCATGCCGGCCAGCATGATGTTTAACCTGCAGTGACAGAGATGAACAGAAAGAGAAATAAATGAGTAAGATTGCTTATTGCTTTCCGTAGTACAATCTTAGAATCTCTGAGGAAAACGGCTTCACATCACGGTGTTAAAACGACAAGTGGATCAGAATGGCAAAACAAGAGTATGAAAAATCTCTGTACAGTAAATACATCTCAGAAATGGACTGACCGTCTAATTTAGCAGCACAGGGAATAATTCAGGAAAAGACAGAGAGGCAGATACGCGAACAGGGAACAATTAGCCCAAAGCGATGCAACTTTAATGAGTTTCCATGGTCACCTTGAATGGAACGAGAGCTTGCCTTCAAATTTTGTAAGAGCAGTTCAGGCAGAAACCAGGATTGAAACATGTCAATGAAGGATCCTGAACACATCTCACAAATCACTTAGCGTTCTTTAAAGAACGGTGAAGAAACGTTACCTCAGCTCAGTTTAAAATAAACACTCAGGTTATTATATTACATAACAGAAGCCTTCAATGCGCAGTCTTGTTTATTAGGTGTGACAGATAATTGTGTGGCTATTTTGACTAAATTAAATAATACTTAATTTCTGTACATGTAACACAAATATCAAAGTCAACTACAACATTACAATTATAAATTGTGCAATTTTTTAATCAGTATTAATAAAGCATCGGAGTACGACAAAAAATCCCAGGAGTTTGATAAATGTCCGGCCACGGTCGCCGGTTTACTCCAGAACCCTCCTGGACAGCAACTTTATATGCTTCACATTATATGACATGAGTCAGTGACGGCACCTGTCACTTCACATTGAGCCGTGAGCTTGATGCTCAGAGTCCAGGGACAGGCGAGTGGTTCAGGGTGACATGAGAGAGAGAGGCTGACAGAGTCAACGACACGATGGAGGAAAAACCATAATGCCTGTGAAGTGGTTTGTGCATCAGCAGGGCCAATAATAAGATCATGTTTGCTTAACCAGCACTGATTAGTGTGACACTGAGGGTCGTGATGTACATTACAGTCTCTCCAGCAGAGCCGCACCAGAGCTAAGAAACATCAAACAGCTTCATGCGGGTCTTCAGCAATCACAGAACCATACAAAACTGTTGGACTCGTCTAACACCAGCAAAACTGCGCATTACAGCATCTTCTACATCTGTTTGGGAAACCGTTCAGCCATTAATTACATTTCTGTCATCCATCTAACCTTAAACCCAGCGCTTACGCCGTGTTACTGAGGAAAGACTGTGTTTTAAGCTCTCTGTGCATGTCTCAGACAGACAGCTGAAGTTTCTTAAGAGCCTGTGTTGAGTCTGCATCAAAGAGCAGATAAAAGACACAAGAATCATGCTGAGATACCACAGCAGCTGTCTGTAAGCTCTTGGCTCTCTTGCACACATATTACTCAGGGCTCAGGGGTGATTTCATCTGTCTCCTCTCTCTCTCACACACACACTTGCATATGTGGTTCATAAGGACTCTACATAGATTTGTGTTCTTGTAAACCACATATGTAAATGTAATGCACACATACACACCGAGTGCGTTACACACACATGCTGTGATAACAAACACAGCATGTTAACTAAAATATCAAATTCTTAAAGTTGTTTTACAACAGTTATTAGTCACGATGGCTAGGCAGGAATCGGTGTTCATCTTTTTGCACCTATAACCGCCCTAGCAACTGCATAGAAACACGCTAGCAACCTCTCAGATCACCTTAGCAACCACAGAGCATGCGAGAACATCATATTGAATTCAAGTTTGTGCACATTTTCGAAGACATGTCAAAATCCATCCATTATTTGTGGAGATGCATTATAGACACTGTGAGGAAATGGGACCAAAATCAATTATTGCCTATAGACATTTGTACAAATCTAGGCAGTGATTTATAGAGCAGCTGATCCAAAAATACAGATAAAACATGAGTCGCAGGACAGGCTGTTAATTGCCTTGCTATTAATACACAACGCCTCCTTTCCGCCTCCTTTCCGCCTCCTCCACCCGCTCTTTGCGTTTACATTGTATCTGGACCGCCCGTGACGTCACACGGCGAGAGGAGCGCCGTCACGTCAGCGACGCAACACGTGAAGTATGTCGTCATGGGTGCGAAAGAGGAGGAATCTGGAGAAATGTATCCGTCTTTAACTCCTGCGTCACTCTTAATAAACTACGCAACGACTGCGCAATCTCGCACGTTTAACGTGACGCTTTAAACGCACGTCTTTCGGTTTCGCATCAGACCGACGCCTCTGCGCGTCGTCCCGCGTCGCGAGCGTTGCGGTTTCGGGGGGGCGTGCCGAGTTCACAAACAGTTCAACTTTCTGGGTCTCCAGCGTTCGGTTCCGTTCTGCCCGGTAAACCGCATTACCCAACGCGTTTCCCGGTATTCACCACACCCTCGCTCGGGTTTAAACCTTACTAAACCCCTAACTAGTCCCGTTGTGCCCAAACAAGCCCCAAAAGTTTAGCAAACTTGCGCAAAGAAGTGCGCAAAACCGGAACGCACGCATTAACCCTCCACCTGAGATATTAAACGCTCGCACTTACTTAAAAGTGAGGATGCACAGCGGCCGGTAGGATTTGTGACTGGTGTTGTCCGCCATCCGTTTGCCCCAAAAGTCATTCGTGAAGATGCTCCGGAGGCTCGACCCGGGTCTGACATCCGGATTGTTCGTGATGGCCCATATGTCATCGTGCACGAACTCTCCCCACAGAGAGTTACCGTAGCAGAGCGCGCACACCGCCACCAGCGCGGCGTACCGGAGCAGCCGAACTCTCGCTCCCGGCCTCGGCAGCACCGACGTCCGCTGCAGGGGAGGAGAGGCGGCTTTGGTCCCTCGGTGGTTCGCTGTCATGTCGGTCCGCGCCGCGCATGCTGCTCCCGGGGGTGAAAGCGAGGAGACGCGTCCCGATCCATCGCCGTGCGTCGCGCCGGACCTCGCGTTGCGTATCAGCTCTGAATGCGTAATTTTAGAGAGCGAGTGTGTATAAGCTGCTCCAATCTACGTATCCGCCTACCGACGCATGCGCAGAGGAGAGAGAGAGGGAGAGAGAGAGAGGGAGATGTAAATGAGAGAAAGAGAGACTGTGGGAAACAGAATGAGAAGGCAAATGAGAAACAGAGAGAAAACCATCAATGCAAATGAAAGCAACCGTGGCAACCATGGTTTTTACAGTCATTATTCCCACATATGTTGACCATTTTCCATTAATCCATCCATTACTTTTGCAGTCATTCGTTATAACTATTTAAGTATTAAAAGATGTTTAAAGACTGCATCAGACCTCAACAGAGCACAACCGAACCGGCCTGTACACCTCCACAACAGTATAACTGCAGTAACTTGGTGTGAACCAACCCATGTCATCAAAGCCACGCCAATACGGTCTTTTACAGGCTTCCATGTCAATAAAAATGAGTGACTGTTAGAGAATAAGAATGAATGAGAAAGAGAATTAGAGAAGAGAACGGAGAGAGGGATGAATGCAAATGAGAGAGAGAGAAAGAGACAGGAAATCAATAAAAACTTGTGAGATATTTCACACAATCATTTCAATAACTGGACCGTGACCTGTGCCCCAATGCAGAACAAGTAATAAACAATTTGTTCTGGGTTCAGACATGCTAATGGATGAGGAGGACGAAGGACAATAAACCCACGTGTGAAATGTTCTTCCAAAGATTTACTGACTGAAAAACATCTGGCCGTTTTGATGCGAGAAATGTTTAAATACATCTGTTAGCTCCCCGAGCTTAAATTACTCTCCCAACCAGATGCAAAATTCACTCACTTACTGCATTGAGACATTATTTTCATGACATTTTAACAATTTAGACAAAGCAAAAATATTTATCATGTAACAAAAATACATTGTGGTATTTGTTGTACTGAATTTACTGTTGGCTGTAAAAATATAGTTTACAGCTTTTTTAAAGACAGTTTAAAAGAAAAAACCCAAAATGTCATGAAAATAATGTCAATGCATATAATAATTCTAACAGTAAAACTGGTTTTATTGTCTGTATGCAAATATATTTTCTCCTCATTGTGCGTCTCATGCACACCATCACACAACCACACACAGATTTCAGTGCAGACGAATAGTGTTGTTATTTTTTTATCTCTTAAGTTAATTCTGAAAACTAACCGTTACAAAAACAAACTTTGAAACATACAAACGTTTGACAAATATAAACATCATACATCCAGTGCGAATTTCATCTGTTGGAGCAAAACAATGCCTACATATCACAACAGACCAACCCTACACCTCCCCAATCTGTGTGTCTGTCTCACTCACTGTCTGTCTGTCTGAAGTTGCATCTCAGCTCTCTGTCTTAGTTCGAGTTCCTCATACGTCACAAATGAAGCAGAGACTAAGAAAAAGAAAAACTATCAATTTCTTAGACACACACACCTGTCATTACACATGCGCAAACACACACACCCTCAAACACACACGATTCAGTACAGATGCGCAAACAGACACGCACAGCTCCAGGAAAGTGTGTGACCCAAAGTAATCTCTTCAACCTCAAACGGCTCTCTGTCCAGTTTCAAAGATGTCTGGCTATTCCTTGGAAAAAAGGCTCGGTTCTGAAGAGCTTGCTTTGGGTCCTGGGTTCTGCTGGCCACTGGCTCTGAGACAGCTCCTGTATCTAGAGTTCATGATGGACCGTTTCCTTGTCTGGACCAGTTTTTGGGTAAGTCCTTCAAAGATCTAAACGTCAAGGCGTGTTCTCCTCATTTCAGAACAATGACATCATCTCTTCTGGAAGGGGATGAAACGATGTTGAGTTATTTCAACAATGAAGCAACACCTGAAGAAAAATTGAGATATTAAGAACATCTAACGTTCTTAATATAATACCCTTACCAGAGTCCTTTGACTCCTGCACTTCTCCTCTGCTGAGCGAGGTTGTAGATCTCCTGTAGTTGTGTCTTCTGGTCTTCACTCAGTGAGGCTGTGAGTGACTGATACCAGCCAGCGTCTGAACTCTGAACTCCTGCCACAGGAAATAACGTTTTTGTTTTACTACCAGAACATTTAAAACAAACACAATCAGGCTAAAAACATACAAAATATAAACGTAAACATAAAAGAATAGCATACGGAGTAATGATGCTGTAAAGAACTGGTATTCGTCCTCTCCGTTGTCGTAGTCCAGCGGTGTACTGTACTCCTCCAGAGGAGTCCCTTCCAGCCCTTCATCATCCCAGTATTCATCATCCTCATCATCATCGTCCTCATCATTGGCGTTCCCGATCGGAGCGCCGGACGACTGCGGGGCCATCGACTTCTCACCAACCTCGTCCTCATCACTGGGAATCTCTTCTGAAAAACGGGTATTACGAGAATTCAGATTCCAATTCATATTCATGTACCTTGGAGCAGGAGGAATTTATAGAAAGTTAAAACACATGTCAATATTATATGCAGGTATTTAAAAATGTATCTGTGCATCTCGCTACTGTTCACACCAAAAAAACCAAACAGTCAGATCTTGATCTCAAAACCAGATTGTTGAATTGGTGGACATTAAATTGCACTATGGCTGCATCTGCATGCTATCTTTAGCGCACACTAGGCAGGGCTTTATTTAGAGTTCAGAATGCTGTTAAACTACCACGTGCCGGTCCTTTCTCAATCCGGCGTGTCTTCAGGGCGCTGTTAGAGCGATACAATCAGTTCCCAGTCGTCCGTAAAGCACAATGACTAATGACCGACCTGAAGCAATGTACGTCAGAAAAAGTGCTTCCTGTGCGAGGATTAGTTTACCTGAGGTAAAGCTGTAAGATTAGAAGAACTGTGGAAACCAAAATGCAAAAGACAAAACACAGGATTTAATAGGTCACTGACTAAATACATAAATGCTTTCCTGTAAAACGTTTGTTTCTGTTATATTTCTGAAGGCTTTTTCTAGTTAGTCCAGGTTTCTTGCACCACAAATTGCATTTTTACTGACCCAAGAATTAAACAGGTTTAAGGACCCGTTATGATTGTTTAACTAGTAACAATGCCCTCACAATGTCAAACAACGCCCAATGCTGTCATTCATCAAAACCATCAAAAAGCTTCTCAACCAGATTATCCAGACCCAACAACATCTTCGGTAAGCCTCCTAAACATCTTCTGTCCTCCTGCTGTACAAGCCGAGTAATTATCACACGCCATCTGCCCTGTGTGCTCAGCGGTCGGCTTCATCAAACGACACGCCGCTCTCTCAGGGACTGTTCGACAACTGCAGCCGAGTCCCAGACTCACGTCAATACTGTACCATTCCCAGAATCCCATTTATAAGGCCTGTTTGCTCGCATTTTCAGGAATGCATCCCACAATGCACCACGTTTACCGCCTCACAACCGTCTGGTTTTGTTGTTATGCAATGTCCTGCGTCTGCTGCGGTTACCGCTAAGCCTAAAACAGTTGCGTAAAATTAACACCAACACCCGCTTGGAAGACGTTTCTTTTGTTCCCACACATATTGAAATAAAGGGATAAACAACATATCCTGATTTGATTGGACATGTTAGCTAAGGAATAACTCCAAAATCTCACCGTTCTCATCTTCCTCCAAGCCTTGCGCTCTGGAGAGCTGCTCTGGTTTGTTGAGGACTCGGGAGGCATAGATGTGTTTTAAACCAAGAAAGAGGAGGAGAACGGAGGGGACGATCTGGCCCACGACCTCCTCCAGCGCTGCAGGGCGGCTGGGCAGCTCCATCAGAACGCTGAGGCCGATGATGCACATCTTACGATCGTGAAGTCTGAAAACATATAAAGGTTTTAAAACCAAAACAACTGATCCAGATCAGAGCCGTTCACACTGACATGTGAAGTGAATCTGTACCAGCTGCACTTTTGAAAACAGACTTACCCTAAGAAGAACTCGGTGTCGTTCATCCATTGGTTGATGAACTGCGCTGTGATTGGCTCAGGGCTGTGAGGGAAGCGGATGTTCTCCAGTGTGTGTATCAGGAGGGTGGGGTTGTAGTACAAAGCGGCGATGACCACCTGCAAACACATCGTACGCAACTCGCTGGACTTCACCCCGCGTGTTAAGCGCTCCAACACGGCCTCCACGAACAGAGGAATACACTGAACACACACACTTGATTAAACAGCCATGTAACCAAAACTAACAAAACTGCATCCATAAACCTGACCGACCTGGTCAATGCCACGTCCACGGCATTGTAATATAATGACCTCCAGAAGTTTGGCAGCATGGCATTCCGGGTCTTCCCCAGAATCACTGGTTAGAACCTGGAGGAGGCGGGTCACAATTTGTATTTCACTCATTTCCAGCCTTTAGACCAAAACACTGTTTTAAAAAGGTTTAAGTGAACCGACCTTTTTGCACATAGTGTAAATGACCTCAAGGAATTTGGGATTCGACAGCAGCATGTTCGTGTCCACAGTAACATAATTATGCAAAAGAGGCATCATATCTGCATAAACAGAGCAATAAATCACAGTGTTAACAGAACAGCCACAACCGTTTACAGGCAATTACAGCCGGTATGCTCATCCATCAATCTAATGACAGCATCAACCCGGTTAAATCACCAGATGAATTATCGTTTAAGAGGCGGAGCCAAAAGATCAAGTTCTGGCCTGTCCTTCAGCTCCGTTTCAAACGCAGGTGTGGTGTCGGATGTGTGCTTGAGACCTGTGAAGTAGTCAAAGCAGTCATGCTGGAAGACGTCGTACAAGACTCCTAACAGCTGCCACATCTGAGGCGATATGGACTGACACGTGAGTCCAAACGCCAGCGACAGGATCTCCTCATAAAACTCTAAAAGAGAGACAGGAAGTGGGATAATCCACTTAAACTTGCTTGTTTTATCAAATAATTGTTTATTATTTACTCATGATTGTGTAATAATATACATTTTTATACCACAGAGCCACCCTGTGTTCAAATGTTGTAATAATTTTTACACTGACAACGATTTAACAAAGGAGAACTTGAAGGCTGAGTAATTTAAAAATGAAAAAAAAAATGATCTGTTTGTTTGAGCATTGTGATCAGGCAACAATGACACAGCAACTTTAATTTAACCAATAGGAGATTGGAGCAGACAGGGACAGAATGTGAAACAACCAATCAGAACCCTAGTTTACAAAACGGTATCAAAACGTGCCACAAGAGGAAAGAGGAAAACAGTGTCCCCCACACACACCTGCCATACCTATGACGGGTTTCTGCAGAACAAGCCCAATCACCTGCAGGCAGATTCCCTCCAGCTGCTGAGTGATCTATCACAACACAGACAAAATGTTATAATCACAGCTAATGTTTACAATTAACTATTATTCACTCCAAAGCACAGTGTGACTGAATGAAACAAAATATTTGCAAACAAATTTTGCACCCAAACAATTCACATAGAGTCATGAAACAACACAAATCCCAGAGAAAAATAAAACCAACAAAACAAAAAATGAAAACAGAACAAAACACCAAACAAACAAATTAGCCAGAAAGCAAACAAAACAAACATGCTTTGTTTCATTTAGAAATCTTGGTGTGTACGTTTTAATTCAGCAAACATTTAAATGTGGCATGTGGTGCAAGCGTCCGAACCTCTTTGTGGTCTTCCATGACGGTAAGGATGGTGTCGATGGTGCTGAGAATACCAAGAGCCATCACGGTTTTATCTTCACTTTCCTCGTACTCCTCACTCTGGAGAACTTTGCTAAAGATCTCAGCCTGCATCAGACAACACACAGTCAACCCTTCTGAGACTCTGCGACTCAACCGGTGATACGGAGAGAAACTCAAGTGCGGTACCAGGTTCTGTGTCATGTCCACAGCTATCACCGCCACTTCCTGGTTATATTCACAGATCAGCTTTTGGATGACACTGGTGAGGTCGTCGTTTTCCGTTTCTTTGATGACGTGAAGCAGTTCCTGCATGATGGGCCTTATGAAGGGTCTTATGTAGACCTTTGCTACACTCACAGGAGAGAGAAGAAACGTAACTTACGTCATTTTAGTTTAACTCCAGTCTTAAATGATCTATATGAAGCCTGTTTTGGTTCTACGTGGTTCTAACCTTGTTCCTGGTTGCTGACGAGGGCCTGCAGCGCAATAGCCGCCTCAACTTTGACCGGCATCTCCTTATCGTCCACCAGGTTCTGTTTGACCAACTCCACAGCGTTTCTCAGAACCAGCTCATTATGAAACTTGAGCGGACTGAACGAGTGCAGAACCCAGCACGACTACAGAGATATTTTTAAGTCATGTCTCCATGGAAACCAGCATTGCATTGTAAAAGCGCTGCAATTTTCCTAAAAATTTTCTAGCGCCGATTTCTTAAATATAGTTGTTGAAGGCCAAGACTTAAAGAGACAGTTCCCTTAAAAGTGAACATTTTGATGATCATTTACTCACCCTCTCAAACCTATGGCGTGGCTTGTTTGCTTTTGAGGAACACAAAATAAGATATTTCAAGAAATGTCTTGGTGGTTTTATGTCCATTCAATGGAAGTTAACGGGTGCCGTTGTTGTTTGGTTACCAATGTACTTCAAAATATCTTCTTTTGTGTTCCTCAGGAGCAAACAAGTCCTACAGGTTTGGATAGACATGAGAGTGGGTAAATGATGGAAGAATTGTATATTTGGCTGAACTGTCCCTTTAAAGACCTCAATTAACACAGTCTGGATGCTCATGCTCACACACACACACACACACACACACACTTACCCTGGCTCTTAAATACCCCAGATTTGAGTTCAGCAACGGAAAAACATAGTTTTGTAACATGACCTCCATCTGGTCCCTGTACCCCCGTTTCTGCCAGAAGACACAAATCACATAAATAACAGCAGAAACCTTTTAACCGGACATTAGATGGCGCTCATTAACTCACCTTCAGCAAAGATTGAGCCAAAGCGCCAATAACATGCAGTGCCCCGTCCTTCCTGCGGGGGTCAGCGTTGGGGTCCATGAGAATCTGGTGACAGAACTCCATCATCTGAGGCAAGACCTGAGAAGAACCAGAAAAGCTCTTGAGATACAGTCCATGCACACCAATCTCAGAAGCCATCCAATCGGATCGCTCCAAAGCAGAGCGACTTCGGTGCAAACACATTTCAGTCAGTGTGTATTGCAACATGTTGTGCTTTCTAAGATATAGGTTTTTAAATCAGTACTGGTGTGAGAACTTACAGCTTTCCTCTTCCTGGCAGCTTTACACAACAGAGTCTGAGCGGCCGTGGCGGGAAACACATGATCATCGTACATATCTGCACAAATAAGCAGCCAACCAGATCACACAACAATCTGCCGTCAGCCAATTAAATATAGCAAATATACCATCCAACAGGGAAAATATTGAGAAGCAAACTGACTGAATTTCATGCGGATGTACTCGTATGGGTCTTCCTGCCACAATCTTTCATCCTCATCCTTATAACACATGAGAGGAAACACCACCTCCTGGGTTACAGTCTACAGAGAGAGAGAGAGACACAGAGAGAGACACAGACAGAGAGACACAGAGAGACACAGAGGGACACAGAGACACAGAGAGAGAGAGACACACACAGAGACACAAAGAGAGACACAGAGAGAGAGAGAGAGAGAGAGAGAGAGAGACAGAGAGAGACAGAGAGAGAGACAGAGAGAATAAGCTGTATGAAAATGATCATTTATATAAAGTCACACCATTTTAGTTTGTTCCCACCTGCATGTGTGGTTTGATCTGTTTCCACGTGATGGAATGCGAGATTCCCTGCGTTACGAAACTCAGCGCCTGCTGGAGAACTCGAGGGCTCACGTACTGCCTCTGTCTGTGCTGATCGATCACTTTTAACAAGACCTACAGCAACACACAGGAAAATATCACTTCAAAAAACCTGCCTGAACTCACCACAGGAACCTAAAATACCACAAATAAACGACATAAGGATCTGATGTCATCACTGTACTACAGTAAGTTACAGTAAGATTCTGATTCTACCTGCTGGATTCCCACAGCGTACGTCTTCAGGAAAAAGTCGGCAAACTCAAAATATTCCTTTGTAACATTTCCAGGACTCCCATATCTGAGAACAGACCAAACACATGACAATTATTTATTTCTGATAAGAAACATAAAAGGCGTTAAATAACAAAATATAACAAACAATATACAAAAGTCTACATTTGCAGTCTAATGGACATTGATTTTAAAACAGTACAGCAGGTTTGAAACTAAAACATTTCTAGGTAACTTTTTTCAGTCTAATGGGTTTGCTAACAATACAACTAGTTTGAAAAGTAAATGTTCCTCAAGGCGATCTGTCAAGTTTCTCCTCTAACAAGGGTTGCAGTTTGTTCAACCACCTCTCAAATGTTCTGGTGATGATGTGAAGAGCCCATTTTTTGCACTTCCACCAGACCAGCTCTGGACGATCATCTTCATCGGCTTCAAGAGTCTCCTGAGGATCGTTCAGAAGACAGAGATGAATTATCTGCCGTAACATCACCACAGAAACCAAACGCTTCACTGCAGTCAGGGGCTGAGGTCAAGAAACTCACCGCCGGCACGTCACGGTCCACAACCGCCCTGAAGATCTCCATCCAGTGCGTCATCACCGTGTTATTGATCAGCTGGAGGGGAAGGGAATACTGCAAACACACACACAATAAGAACGCTACTATATCCACATCTCATTTTAGCAGTGCAATAAACACACAGTTAGACACACACACCTGCACGAGCGCATGAAATATCTTCAAGATCTGTTTCTGGATGAGAACGGAGATGAACGAGGCGTCGGACAGCAGCTGAGTGACGATCTGTTGAAGCCGTGGCAGAAAGATCTGCATCGCGGCCAGAAGGGGGTCCCGTTCCTCCGCCTTCTTGAACCTGATCGCAGAAATGACACCATTCTACCTTTCTATAATATTTCAGCAACTCTGAGGGAACGTCTGACTTACTCATAGGTTTTGACGAGTTGGTAGAGGGCGAGCAGACTGCCGTACCAGCTCCCGCTATTCTGTGACTGCAGGTACAGGTTGATCTTGTCCACCACACCCGTCCACCGGCCCGGAAAATCGTGTTTTATTATGGCACGCAAACACACTGTCAACTGGGCCCTGCCAAGCCAAAAGGAAGTCAGTTTAGCCTTATAGCTTTTATCAAAAACCCAGCTGGACAGACGGCATCGAGTTACCTTATGGACTCTGGGCAGCGAATAATGGCCTCCACCATGTTTTCTCGGATCTGCCCGCGGTCGTTCTCATGAATATTAAACGGAAAGACCACCTCCCCCAACACAGGTTCCCTGTCCTGCCAGTACTGACTCACCATGTTCTTCAGGTAGATGGCAGCTGCAAAGGAGGCGTGATGTCACCGACTATTCATCCAATCACAGTGCACAACCTGCAAAGGGGGCGGGACATAAACTATATAAGAAGGGCGGCTCTCACCTGCCTGTCGCACAGGAAATTCAACCTGGTCCGACACAATGATCTGGAGCAATGTGGGAGCAAAGTTGATGATCTTGTAGGACTGAAAGAGATAATAATTGATTGTTATTATAATAATAAATTATTATAACATTTAAGATGTAGATGAAAATTCGGTCAGATTTATCCACATCCACATGACTGTATTTTATATCCACTACATCCGTGATTTCCAACTGGTTTTGTCCCAACAAAGTTTCTGAATTGACCGTTTCATACAAATTTAACATCAGAAACAGAACTGAAATTTGTAATGAAATGAAAAAGACCCAGATTTTTGTGTGAGAGTTTTCTCTCAGCTGATGAGCGTAAACTGAGACAGATCTGAGTTCAGCTGGAGCAGAAAAGTGATTTTACACTGGGCTTTGTATTGGCGGTTCAGGGAGCGGATTGCATAAAATTGCATCACTGCTCTGTAGCAATAATGATGTACGTGGAGCAGAACCAGCACACATCAAAAAATCACAAAGTAACATTGCATGTAAAGCAAGGTTATACATCTTCTTAAATCACTCCTTAAAATACTGCGAGACTGTTTGCCTCATGCATTAAAAATGAAAACTATTTCCAAAACCCAAACATTATTATGATGTCGTGCATAAGAACCGTCCGCCTGCATCCATTGCTATTGTTAAACATCAATTGACCACTGATGCGTTACGACCAATGTTACTAGTTTACAAGCTTAACCACGCGTGATCCGTCATGTAAACACACAGCACAGATAACACGTAGCTGCGATTACATGTCAAGTATTATCCTGCCTTGTATATAAAGAACAGGCCGTCCTATAGCAAATACATGAGAAACGCATCTGGTCTTCAGAGACAACAAACTTCTCCGGACAGATCACTGACCTGGTTCAGTTCATTCTCCGCCGCTACCCTGAGATTCGGGTCTATGGTGCCTTTCAGAGCCTGTATGATGCGATTGGGATCCATGAGGCCCGATGAGATGGATTTATTTGGAATAAACTTTGGACTATCGGACAGATGCGCGGACGATGTGTCGGATCTTACAGGCAGCGCTCAGCCCTGCCCCAGTCTGCCGACAAGCGACCGCCACCGTCGCAAAGAACATCTTTACGACAGCGCCTCGGCCATGACTAGTCCTTAAAAATATACCAAAGTAAATGCAGAAACGACTAAATAAATGAGTAAAATACCAAAACGGGCGCATAAACAGATGTAAAACATAAATGCAATAAATGAATGAAAAATAGGGCTATCTAGAAAATATGAATAGAGGTAAATGGTAAGATGAATGTATGCGAAACTATATAATTAATATTATAATGTCATTAACATTTTAAACAATTCAAATAACCTGATTTAGATATACACTTAATCTATACATAACAATAAACACAAATCAATGGGCAGCAATATTCGCGTTTCCTATACATAAAGTTTGTCCCTTTCGTTTCGCCGTAGTATTTACATTGCGGATGGTCACGGTGGCGCTGAACGTACATTTTACCACCGGGAAACGATCGTGATGGATTAAATGTGTTGGATTAACTTACTTTTCTCTTCTCCTGCGATTGCAATCGTCAAATGTACCGTAAAACCGACCCAGGCGTCCAGAAACGGCGTTTACAAACATCACGACACAGAGATCGCATGAATGCGCGGCAGCCGTGAGCCCATCTGTCACAATAATCATGTCCGAGACGCACCGCGATGAAGAACTGAGGCCGGTTCCGAAAGAGCGGGCCGTCCTCGAGAGTTTCTTCACCCAGCTGGGCATGTTCTGGTTCGACCGGGCGAAGGATTATGTGGAGAAGGAGAAGGACGCCAGTAAGAGCGCTGGGCCCATCTGGACTGCGTTACTGGCGGCTCTTGCTCACCTGGCGGCCGCTGAGAAGTCGTATCACAACATGACGTTTCTAGGACAGAAACTGGGTGAGACATACAAACTGTGGTTATACAATAAAGCACTTTGGGGTATATAACGGGTTTACAAAGTTACCAAGGGGCAAGTTTTGTTGGTCACACATGTATATGTTTGTTTTGAACATTGATCTGTTATGTATTCCCTCAATAACTTATGATAACTTTAGAAATAAAAATAAAGTTACAGACTGGAGCTTTGGAGATTATAGCAGTTATGATATGATATTAAAATAACACCAACACACGGTAATACCTTTGCAGCCTTTGTTATTGTTTTGACAATGTTTGCATTGCGTAAGACATTGATATAAATGCTGAAACGTCTCTGCATAGGGTTGTGTAGTAATATTACTACAGCAGATGGCGCCACGTGGCCAAACATAAAGATACATAATGATGAATTATTGCTTATTAATGTGTGAAGTTATATATGAGGTCGACCGGTATTTTGGTGCATGTCGCAGGTGGCCAGTCGTTCTTCAGCCGGAAGGATTCATTCAGGTCCGTTTACACATCTGTGCACAATGAACTGAAGAAGGTGGTCTCCATGGGTCGCCACACGCCTGGGGGCTCCACCCTCAACCTGGAGGACCTGCTGTCCCATTTATCCGAGCAGCTGTGTCACTTCACTCACGCCAGGGTGGAGATCACAGACTTCTATGAGAAGATACATTCACTGGGCAGCCAGAAGGTGGTGGACTCAGAGGAGCTTGTGGGCACCTTGGAGGCCATTGTGCAGAAGTACAGTTCCAGGTGAGCTGGGCTCAAACTAACTTTAAAAATATTGACTCCATCTTGGAGAATGTTCGTGTTCATCTGACCAAGGGCTTAAAAACTCATTCTTAGTGTTTTTGTTGTTGTTGTTTTGAGGATTGTTTTGTCTGGTAGTATGTGGTGTTAATATTTTCCACCAGGGGGACCCTGTGTTACTGATAAAGCACTGTATTGGTTTTAGGCAAACTAATGATTCTGCAACTACAATAATCTGCAAACTACAATAAAGACTTCCACTTGTGTAATGAAAAATACATTAAGCAACTTGCAGTTTTGTGCTATAAACAGAGATGGCGACAGAGAGACTAAAGTAACAGAGTGCAGCTTTAAATTACAGGTTGTTATAATTTACCCAAAAGACCAACTTAAATTCTGGCAAAGATTTTACAGGCTCTCAGGATCAAGGCAAAGTCCTTTTCAGTGTGTAGATTTATGACGGAGCTGAATGTGAGAATCATACCTGAGGCTCTCAGCTCTCCCACCGGCTGCTCAAGGTGAACCCTGCACTTTGCTGAGAGGAAAGAGGGAGCGCCGGGAAGAGCGATAGAAAAGACAGATGATTCTCTCACACAGAGCTGGAAAGACTGAGTCATCTCTGGGGTGGAAGTGTTATCTGATCAATTCATCAGCCAGCCAAGTGCTCTACAGAGATTCAGTGCCTGTTAGCAGCACCAAGCTAATGCTGCAGCGCGAGGTCTGTTTGGAGAACCCTGACCTTGGAACATGAATTTTTGATGGTTATCTGCTGTTATTATACATGCAAACACACTCGTCCTTCATTAAGATGGGATTGCAGGAAACGTTTTAAAGCTGCAAACTGTATTTGGCTAAAAATAAATCAAAGTTGTTTAAGTACATAACAGATCAGTGTTCGAAACATACTTACCTCAGCCGATTCACAGTGGCAAGTGTTTGATAAAGGTTTATAATTTTAAGTGTAAAGTTTGACTTTATTGTATGTACAGTAATCTGCAATTTTATCGTTTCAACCAGAAATGGCAGCAAAGAGGCAAAAGTTTTGAATTGCAAATAGGAAAAGTCATTTTTTCAGTTCACATCGCCTGTCTCTCTTTGTGCGTCTCTGTCTCATTTCCTCATTCTCTGTGTGGCTGCCTGCTAAGACACATAATTATTGATCAGTCAGGGGTGAAGAATTTCACGCTGCTGCTGAACGCAGGAGACGTAATGAGCTCCATGCGGCCCTGCAGTATTCGTGACTCTCCAGTGCTAATGAGCGCAGAGAACACACACAAACAGCTTCTCTCGCTTACAGAAACAGGACACACAGATTGCGGGATTAGAGAGATGTTTGTGTGATATCCGTTGTGTTCTCATCTTCTGCTGGTTTTATCCTATCATTCGCTGTGTAATCCCTGACAGCCATTTTGTGTTTCGTTCTCTCCTGCAGGTTCCACCATCCCATCTTGAGCCGTCTGGAGAGCAGCTTTCACGTGGAATTGGATGTTCTGACGCAGTTGTTGCGTTGCCAGGCTCAGATCTCCGAGTGGCATTTCCTGCCGTCTCTGTTGAACCTCCACGGCGCTCATTCCAAACTGCAGAGCTGGGGTCAGGTGTTCGAACGGCAGCGTGAGACCAGGAAACACCTGTTCGGAGGCCAATCCCAGAAGGCCGTGCAGCCCCCGCATCTGTACGTGTGGCTGCAGCGCCTGCACGGGGCGCTTCTGGCTAAGTTCAGCTTCTACTTCCATGAAACGCTCAGCCGGCAGACCTCACAGTCTGACATGAAAACCCTCACGGCTCGCACGTCCTCTGACTACTTCGGGAAGATCTCCGCCTTCATCCGCAAACACGACGTTTTTAACGTCTCCTTGATCTTCGACAACCGCGGATCAGAGAGTTTCCAAGGTCACGGCTATCACCACCCTCATTCCTATCGTGAGGCCCCCAAAGGTGTGGACCAGTTTCCAGCCGTGGTGTCGCTTCCTGGCGGAGAGCGGCCGATGACCCACTGGCCCAACGTGATCATGATCATGAGCGACCGATCTGCTGAACTCAACGCTCTGGATAAGGTGGTCCACTTCTACGACGACAAAGTCCAAAGTACCTACTTCCTGACCCGGCCCGAACCTCACTTTACCATAGTGGTGATCTTTGATGGAAAGAAATCCGAGAGGGATTTTTACATCGTGGCATTCCTGCAGGAAACATCAGCATCTCTGAGGAACTCCAAACCCTTCACAACACTGAAACCAGGATCCAAGGGCTGAAGGTTGAATCTCACCTGATGGATGAACGTTTGCTCCTCACGCTTACTGTGGACATTAAAATTCTCACTTAGCATGTGTGATTCATGATGCATGACATTTTTTTCAATGTGCTGCTAAAATGTACAACATTAAACCTTGAGAATATTAGAGGTCCACGTCACAAAACAAACCACTTACAGACCAAAGACAACCAGCACAGCTGTTAATAGTCAATGTTTGCTTTGTCTTTAATTCCTCTCTGCTGCGTTTCATTTTTCTGTTGTGAAAGGGACCCATTACGAATGTCAATTTCACTTTTTATCGGTTGTTTTGCCATTAGCGACACGTTTTAATAGCTTTGATTTTTACACATTCTCCCACCACTTACTGAAATGGTTTTTATTTCAGAATCATAATGTAACTGTGCTGAATAAATGTTGAATAATGTGTGAAATTTGTGCCAATAAAGTGTCATTTTAAATTTCTGTGCATTATTAATATTTGTTTTTTCATATTTATCCTTCTTGATTTTGTTTACTGCAACCCAAAAAAATAGTATTTTCCTGTCAAAATATGTTGACTTTAGCGTTCTGGAAAAAACGTTCTATTATTGTATGTTGGCTGCATGTTAAAATGTGTTTACATTTTACCTCCATCATCAACATCCAAGTGCATGATGGGAAATGAGGAGAGGCGATATCTTCTGGTTGTGTGCTTGTACATCACATGCACTCTCAGACAACTCCCGTGTGACTCCTAAAAGCGTCCTCAACTCTTCCTAAATGTTTTAGCAGTAAGACTCTGAAATAAGACCAAAGGTTATTATTAGTACACACAACACTTTCTGAACTGCTACCAAAAACATGTGGCAATGTTTCTAAACCTCTCTCTGCCTCCCTGCACTGCCAGTAAAAAAAACACACAAAATTAAAGATGAACTGATAGCATTGTTGTGTTTTTTAAGTCTGCCAAACAAATAAAACCTCCTGTCTTTTGTAATCTGTGTTGTCTCAGGTTAATTGTGTCTAAGCGTTTGAAAAATTGCACATGACACAGTTTAGCCATATCAACCTCCTTTATTTCAAAGACATTCAGTTTCGACACGTTTAAAAATGCACTGGAACATGATTTAATGCTACATGCCAATACAGTCCTATACATGAAAGTGCGACATCACAATGGATTAAATGTACATATTTATTATTCATTCAGGTTATTAATCATCTGGAAAGAGCTTTATTTGTATTTAACTCGTGGAACGACTAAAGATAGAGACACGACACCCTCAGCAGATCAGGCTCCTGCATTCAACATGTATCCCAAAAGGCACTTTCATGTCAACAGTGTGTGTGCGTGTCAGATGCGTGTGGGAGGGCGGAGCCACTCGGTAACTGACTGAAGGTGGGCATCGGTCACACCAGCACATGCACAGGGGGCTCGGACGCAGTCGTGTAAAACAGCACCAGTAGGAACGAAGACTCCATGTTGAAAGGATACACCCAGAATTAATAAATAGGTAAAAATATATAACGAGTAGAAAACTGAAACAGAAGCAGTCAAAAAGTGAAAAACAATCGTTTCGTTAGTGTATAAAAAGTGAACTATGACTGCTTGGTTGATGAAGAGCATCGTATTGTCACTAAACAATGTTCTCAGTTCTCCTCCGTGCATATTTACACACCAGACTAAACGCCCTCTTCACACACATACACACGCACACACGCAACTGCATGTTTTCTGCAAGCTCTCCATCTTGTACAAGCATTAATTATCCATCATCTTAGTTCTCCACATTACTGTGTGCCTGAAATAGGGCAGTTTTAACTACACATGGTCGTTTGAAGCCCCACTGAATACACACACACACACACACTCAAACACACACAGAGCCTGTTTAACGTATGGTTTACGTGTTCCAAAGAGGGTCTGGCTTTGACAATATCTTACATACACACGTACATTGGAAGCACAGGGGACATCGAAAATTGAGGATTGAAAATTATTATTGTCCATCAGTGAAGCAGCATTGTAAATTTCTCTGGAACAACCTGAGGGAGGGTGCGGCCTGTCGGCTGAAGTCAATATATCCCAGGGTTTAACTTCAAAAACGTTGTATTTTTGCAATCCTCACCGTTTCTTTGGTGGCATCTCCAATTTGTTCACATTTGCCCTCGGAATGTTAAAAGTTCCCTCCCACGTCGTCCAATCAGGCTTCAGCGTTTGCGTTTCCACGGTAAAGGGGGAGGTTTATCTGGTGATCAAGGCTTAGTGTGGTATTTAGAGTGAAAAAAAAAAGTGTGGAACATTCAATTAATACATTCTGTGTTCCTCAGTCACCTTGTTCCTCATCGGAAGGCTGGAAAATTGACATTCCCCATCAACGCTGACCAAGTGAAAACCATTTTCCCAAGAAGCACCAGAACTCCAGGTATCTCAGCCGTTTGACTCGTAGCGTTAATGAAAGCAGCAGAACGTCTCCACACACAATTCTCTGTGGTTTTAAGGCCTAACAACTCAAAGCACCCAAAATACATTGCAAGGAAAACTCAACGAAATATCATTTCCCAATACGGCTCCAGATAAACAGTACTTCCTGTACAGAAAATCCCAAACGGTGTCTTTCCGCTGTCTCTGAATATGTTCCTCGTAAATGTATCTACACACAGACACGGTAAAGTCCTATTCACTTAGAGAATACACACACACACACCACCCTGACAACACATTAATGGATATAATATCGTAGACTAACTCTACCTGACCGTTCCGCGTGTAAACTAGCTACCGGCCGTATACAATCATGTCATTATTAGGAGAATAACCCTGTTTACTTTCTTCGGTCTCGACCAATCGTCAAGCTCGGTTATAAACCCTGTTTGCTTCAGTTAAACCCTTTGGATCCGGACTCACATGGTGCCGGATTTGTCACTGTTGAAGCTGGAAGGTTGATTTTGTGGCTGCTGGGAAGGGGAGGGGTTGGCTTTTGGCAGAACGGGTGGTTTGGGGCGCAAGGCAGGCGGGCGCAGGGTCACGCCCATGCGGGGCGACGGGACCGGTTTGAAGGTGGCCACGGGGTCGTTGGAGCGCCGGGATGACGGGCCGGGCAGCGGGGGAAGAGGAGGCAGGGGGCTTACGGGGCTCAGGGGGCTCGGAGAATCTGATGGGCTGGATAAGCTGGAGGGGGTGGAGCCGGAGGGACAGGATGGGCTGCTCTTCACCTGATCCAGAGTGTCCAGCACCAGATCGGGGGCTGCGGTCTTTCCGTTCTGCCTTTCTAGCTCCCGAAGCTCATTTAAAGCCAGACTCATAGTTTCCTCTAGGTCCTGTAGAGAGAGAAAGTTGTTATTGTCACAACATGCTGCTCATTGAGATGTTGAGATGAATCTCACAAAAAAGTCATTTTACCCCCAAAATAAAAAAACGATTTTAATATTACAACCCTTTCTGCTTTTTATTTTTAGAAAGTACGATTTATGAAAATAAGCTTATTTATGAGTATATTTATGAAAGTAATCATTACCATAATATCATTATTGCAAAGCCAAAATAATTCTACATAATTTTAATCACAATGGTTGTAATTGCTCTGCCTTTATGGGTTTTTTAAAAAAAGTGACAATAATCATCATTAACCACAAAATGAAATTAAAATAACATGATACTGTATTACTGTGTATGATTTTTAAACAATGTTTTCATGAGATTTGTCCTGTGTTTAAAATACCTTGGCCATAGTGTGAGAGTTTAGCGTCTGCGTGCGTTGCACAGGTATCCCACAATGCACTGCAACAGGTGACTGGCGAATAGGAGGGCTCTCTCGATCGCGTTCTCTGCGCAAAGACTCATGGCGGCTGATGTTGACCGTGCCGTTGTGTCCCGTGCGTCTGTGATGTTCAGGGCTGTCCAGAGCGCAACTGTTGCCCCGCAGCAGCTCACGAGGGCTGAAGTGTCCCGTCACCGTCACCGTTACCGGAGGTGAGCTACGCTCCAGCCCATTGCCGTGGCAGTGACCATCGCTAAGGCGACCGGGGACCCGACGGAGGAGAGCTTCCGTCCTTTTCCTGTGTCTGATAGTTTTAAATGAAAGAGGAAATACACAAAAACACACCAGTGTGAAACAATGTGTGTTTATTTCAGATAAAGATAAATTGTGCTTCAGTAGAGAGTGTGTGCGTGCGTGTTTGTGTAATTGTGCGTTTGTGTAAGTGTGTGTGTGTGTTTAAGTGTGTGTGTGTCAGTGTGTGCGTATGAGAGTGCGTGTGTTTGTGTAAGTGTGTACGTGTGTTTGTGTAAGTGTGCGTTTGTGTAAATGTGTGTGTGTGTTTGTGCAAGTATGCATGTGTTTGTGTGTGCGTGTCATAGTGTGTGTGTTTGTGTAAGTGTGCATGTGAGTGTGTGTGTGTGTGTGTTCTCACCGGCTGATGAAGGTCTCTGGTATCCGTGGTTCAGTTGGGGAGGTCAGAGACCGTCTGGAACTGACTTCATCTGAGGGTGTTGTGCAGACCTCACTGTCCGTTTTCTGACTGAGTGTGTCTGACATCACCTCGTCCCTGAATCACAACCACCAGAAACATCAAACCAAACTTCCATCCTTCACATCACAATAAAACTAAATAACTTCCTTACAGTTTGTGCTTCTTTCAGCTAAATGATGTATTTGAATGCAGAACGCAATATATAATGATACGATAAACTGAAACGTCTGAAACTCACTCCTGCAGCGTGACGTATTGATGTGGTATAAGACCATCGATGCCGTTGTGTCGCCCCTCCCACCAGTCCTCAGACGCTCTCTGAAACAGCAGCAGCGTGGAGCCCTTCTTGAAGCTGAGCTCTCGACCAGAACGTCCCACGTAGTCAAACTTAGCGACAGCCTCCACAGGTTCACCCTCTGAAAGACATTCATCTGGTGTGACTCCTGATCGACTGCTGCAGGTTTCAGTGAAAACAGACTGTTAGATTATTACCCTCCTCACTCGTCTGTGTTTCTGTCCCTCCATCCTGCTCGCCCTCTTCAAACGCTCCCGGTTCACTGTATGGACTTTCACTGCAGACGGACAGATGCACAGACGCACATTACAGCAAACCCAACTTACTGCTGGACACTCAAATCAATTTAATAAAAACAAATTATTAAACTCTGAAATACAATTATTTTCAGTACATTTTTAATTATGCTTATATAATCTGTTCTGAAAATTGCAAACTTATAACTCTGAGGGTGTTGCAAACTATAAATTGCAAACTTATAACTTAGAACTCATATTTCAGACCCCACTATACATATCAATGTACAATGGTATCTGAAAACATCTGGTTGTAATTTGGAAAATTAGGACATCACACACATCTCTCTCTCACACACACACACACACACATCTCACACACTCACCAGTACTCTGTATTGCTCATGCACTTCTCATAAACGGGTCCCTCCAGCTCTTTGGTGTCAGGGAAGATGGTCTCGTGGTGGATGATGATGGTTTTGATGACCTCATTCACGTGCGCCTGACACGACACCTGATCCAGGAGGTCGGGGGTCGGCATGAGCGTCGGGCCGAAGCAGATGGCCAGGTTTCCAGGGTCCATCATGTTCTCATCGCTGTACTGCGACAAACTAGAAAACCAGCCCATGAAATCTTTAACATCAAACTTTAAAACATTTTCTTCTGTATCTAAATGATGCGATACAAGTTTATTTTCTCAAAGCCGATCATTTTCTGTCTTGTGATACATGTCGCATCACACCTCTCTTCACACCTTTATCCAACACTCTCTCTCTCTCTGTCTCTCAGCTTATCTTCCAGCCTCTCTCTCTCGGCACACAGGTGGGAGTGGATTTAATTTCCGGTGTGAAAATTGGTGCTTAGTTTAGCTCTGTATCTCCAGTTCAGTAACACACTGGAGCTTTGCATTTGCAGAGTGAGTTTGTCTCGGCGTGAGCGTTTGTGGGTTTGAGTACAAATGCTAATGAATATTTCATGAGCACATGAGGGTTGAGTTTAGACAAAACTGTCCCCAAAAGTCTCCTAAATCTAACTAAGCCTTCATTTGAGGTAAAGATCATTCATAAAATGGTTTTGGAGACATAATTGTTGTAATTGAATGATGTATGTACACAATGTTTTATTCATTAATCTGTCTTATATAACAGACAGTTACATACCAGATAAATGTATTTATTAAGACAACATTTTCTGTCTAACTAACTTGGTTAGATAGGAAAACGCCCATGAGTGTGTGTGTGTGTGTGTGTGTGTGTGTGAACACTCACTGGTTGAGGAACGCGAACAAGTATCTCATGAGCACCAGGGCTGGTCGTGGGGAGGTGCTGAGCATCTTTCGGATGGAGAGCGCTCGCTCATACAGGCTCTCCGTTCCTGGTGAAAGTTTGTAAACAAGAGCAGAAAAGCCCATGTGATGAAAACATCAGAGACACATGAAGAGACACCAGCTGTCTAAATTCCCCAGGAAACCAGA